>BMAW01034875.1:806527-823613 GCA_019974015.1 Nephila pilipes | reverse complement strand
TGATTTTGGATTATACATTCGGTCACACAATTAAAGCTATCTACGCATAATGTTGAAGAATTGAACATGATATCGGAACACTCTTTCTGATTAAAAAATATTAATACATTAATTCTATAATCTGACATAGCTATCTTTCTGAAAACAGCGTATGTTATTCATTCCTATAGGAATGAATCCCTTTTTCTGGTCTACAATGTATTCCATGTTTCATCTATTATACTGTAATGCTAAATAGGTTTTGAACCTTACATGTTCAAGTGAATAATGACGAGTTTTTCGACCGTTCCTCAATTTTAAGAATACTGTATAACAAACGGACAACGCCACTGTATCATTGTGTTACAACGTCACAAATTTTCATTAAATTTGGATTTTTCGTCTGTAGATGTGTTCTAAATTTCAATCTAGTTAGTTGACATTGAGCGAAGACAGTCTTAAACTCTACGCCAGAATTCATCTATTACGTCATCGATTACATAACTTATTATTGCTTAGTTAATGTCTTGGATAAAATGAAGAAACAAATCTTCTGTACTTATCAATTTTAGAAAATAATAAAATTCAAATTTGCACATTAAAATTTTGATTGTAAAAATGTAATGCATTAAACTAGCGGCATGAAAGTTTTCTCAGATTGAAAGATCAGTTAGATTATTTATAATATAAAAATTCTGGGTTCAATAGCCTTATGATAGATTTGTTTATAATTCTATACTCGTTTTCGAAGACTTTAACACATTATATTTCCAATATCCGAATTCTTTAAATCAAATAAATCATCTAGAAAAAAAAAATGGAAATGTTCCTGGACACTTTAAACGCATTTTAATTATAATAAAGCAGTATACACATCAGGAATCACGCGCAAAGAATATCAAAAACAAGAACCTAAATCTTTCTAAGGTTTCAACTGTAGTTGAAAATGGGATATTTACTAGCCGACGAATAAAAATATCTATGAAAATAAAAGGATTTCTTCTGCAAAATTAATTGAAAATGTCACGAAGTTCATCCCTCATTTAAGGACATTCAGCAACGATGGGAACATATAATTTGACCAAAACATCGAAATTCGTACGGCAGTTTAAATATTCGAAAATTCACTTTTCTAAAATTTAATTTATCTTTAAGGTGTGGTCTGCAGAAAATAAACTACGAATATTTAATACAATATTATACCTGAAATTATTGAAGGTAAATCTGTTTTCATTTAATTAAAATTTTTGAAAAGTCATAGTTCAGAGCCTCTTACATTTCAAATTTTATAGAAAACTGGATAATTATTTTTTACATTGTTTTATTTTTTATACAATTTATATTTCGTTATACTGTTTCATAAAGATGTACATTGCTGGCAGACTTTTGTAATTTTTAATGAACTCCAATTAAACTGTAGGTTTAATTCAGATTATAAATATTTGGACCGGAAATAGTACACACCCGGATTGGCCCCCCCCCCCCTTTTTTTTTTTATCAATGAGACTATTTATGGCAAATATCGTGAATACTTATTGCCACATTAGACCTAAATGGCGCACATTTTAAGTAAGCGAAAAAGGACCAAACTTGATGTTCGGGCGTATATTGCATTTAGAACAACCATATATATTTATCTCCGATGTGTAGTACTACCATGCCTGGATAGCTTTTTGTTTATCAAATACTTTTTTTTTCATCCGTGGCACTTCGGTAGGTATGATTTGATCGGGATAATTTAACTTAACTAAGCTTATCCAACCTATTTAAACTTTAAAATTCCTTAAAAAAACACGTTATTAACACATTGCTCACGTTTTCAATATTCTTTATGCTTACTATTTATAAATGGTCAGATATGAACGAGTATCTAGCATATACTCTGTGTCTCTTTCTCTGCGATTTATACAAATAAAGAAGGTCAAGTGGGTAAAATTTTATCAAGATTAGAGAAAACTGTAGATTTGTAATAACGAGAGATTTATAGTCAATAATAGATGTATGGATCTTTTAGATATTTTATATGGAGACTAATTGTCTGGTAGGGAATATCCCTATTTGTTCGGAGTGTGGGAAATGCCGAATTAAATATTCTTTATGCTTACTATTTATAAATGGTTAAATATGAACGAGTATCAAGAAATCGCGTGATTGCATAAATTAAAAGATTAAAAGGAACGGGATTTTGAAGTAACAATGAACGCAATACTAAAAATATATAACAGTTAAAATATTGGATAAATTGTGAAACTAGTTAAAGGGCCATCACACACACATAGGTGTGTGACATCATTTATATATCTGTTTTAAAACGTTATTTCTCTAAGTTAGGCAGCATTCTTTAAGCACTCAAAATGAAGATCTAATCAATCTAGAAGGAGTGTTGGTTGAACGCCAATAATATATCGCGAAGAAACGTAATGAAATGAGTATAATGGAATTTTTATTTCAAACTATTTCCAACAGAAGAGCTAATATGAATTATGTAGGAATGGTCTTTCTCGTAACAGATACAATATTTCCTATAATTAATTATAATATTTAGTATCTTAAACCAAATTATCAATTGGATAACTTACGAAAGGAAAATTTTGGTCATTCATATTTTATTAAAAGTTAAATTTCTACGCCGTTATGTATGCACCGGCTTGGATATACATTTTTACAAATATGTACATATTTTGGTTTGATGTTTATAGTATTTAAATCTCAAGCCATAAAAGTTTCATCTTTCTAAAATTACATTGCAAGGTAACAATGAATACATTTTCACAAAATAACTCACTTTTAGTTATCATTATTCTTTTTTCTTTTGAATACTTTCATGTCAGAGAAAACATAGAACATTTCATAAAAGGGCACTAGGTCACTGAAATGAACTTCGTTTCCTACTATTATTGTGAAAAAGATCACAATCATTTAATGGCGAAAATGCTTTGTGAACCTATTTTCGTATCAAGGAAAGTTGTTAAAAAATTCATCTACATCACTCAATTTTATTTCCTACAATAAAAAGATAATTAATCTCTTTGCAGCTGCAATCAAGTGTCTGATTTAATACATATATCCATAGAGACATTTCCTTTACACAACATAAACATCCGAATCACGAGCAATTAATGTAATTTATATCGACAGTTTTATAAATATGCTTCAGTTGAAAGTGACTGAAGTTTTATACAGGGCTATTCACTAAATGAATCATCCAATTTAAAAACGCTATATTTTCAGAAATAAACGACGCAGGAGGCTAAATAATACATGAATGCAAAAGTGGAATATGGAAGTTTTTTTTTTTTTCACAAGGGATCGAACAACTTCCGTTAGTTACACATATAATGTCAATTTGATTGTAAATTCCAGCCAAACACGTTGTAAAGTGTCAGTGGTAATTCGTTGCACAGCAGTAGAAATCTGTTATTTAAATTACCATAAATTTGAGGATAATAGTGTCATATACGCTTTATTTTTTACAAATCCCCAAAGGAAGAAGTCGCGTGAGGCCATATTAGGTGACTTAGGTGGCCAAATGTGTGCCATCAAATCATCTGGACTTCTTCGACCGATTCAAACCCCATGAAAGCTTCCAAAATATCTTTCGTGAAACAGTTCCTCGAATATTACACAAGGACCATCCATTGTTCACAATATAAAACTTCCACAGTCTTTCTTTGCATTCATGTGTTAATTATCATTCTGAGTCTTTTATTTTGAAAATATGGAATTTTGAAATCGAATGAGCCATTTTGGATGGCCCTGTATATCGCACGCTCTTCAGACAGCATTAGAATGAAAAATACTTTTTACAGTATTGCAAGACAAATAGTTCAGATGAACAGGGCGTTTCAACATTTATGGGATTTATTTCTTAAAATAGTGGGCAGATATACAAAAAAAATCAGTATAATGTGTATTAATGAATATAAAATAGATCGGTATTACAGAAAAGAATTAAATATGTTATGTAAAGAAAATTATTGATTTGCTTTTAAAGCTTTATTAAGAAGGAGGAATTTACTAAAAACGAGGCAGTTATAAATTCTGAAGGAGTTAACATATATCTACTATTTAGTAAAAGTATCAAGAACTGGGAGTGAATTCATAACATAACGTCGAATACAGTTAACATTGAATGAGCTTGAATGTGTATTCTGAAGCTTAACAATTCAACTAATCTCTCACAGGATAATTGCTTGACCCCATGAAAGATCTCGGGAACGTGATTGAAATTTATTTAGCGGAACGTTTTGTCGCAAAGTTTGATCGAGGAGCATCTGACTTTTAAAAAATGTATAACAGTTTTTTCGTAGTAATAAGATTTATCCTATATTAGAAAAAAAAATCTTCCTTCCGATTTTTTCTATTAACATTTAATTATAAGATGAAACAACTATAATGTTTTTATGGAGCAAATGTGGTACTATTACTTTAAGATTTCGGTTCTAAATTAACTGTACTCCTTTTAAAAGAGAAAAAAAAATGTATTTTAAAGTGCATACCACTTTTTCATCCTTCTGGTTCAAGTAACCTTATAGTTTAAAATATTTTCTATTTGTTACAACAATCATTTTTTTTGAAATGTGAAAAGAAGCTTAAAATAAGGTATGGAACCTGTCATATGTGATTTGACATCTCATATAAAGTGGGTTAAAATTTTCACGGAATAATGATGAAATAATGTTCTACAGGTAAGCAATGCATTAAATCTACTCTTTTTGACTCATATCTTTATTAAGATATTAATATGGAGCTTTTTAAATAAATAAATGAAGGTTTAACGTGTTGAATCAACCTCGCACAAGAGTTACACAAAGAGTTATTGATGTAAGATCTTATAATTTTGAACTATTTTTCATCAATATAAAAAAGAAGATCATACTTCATTCCTTTATCTTAATTTCGACGATTAAATATTTTGAAAGTCAGTTAAATTAACCGTGCAGAGAAATTAGTGTCCCATATACAACCCTTCAAAAACAGAGCTGTATTGACCAGATTATTACGGAAGTAAATTTAAAAAAAAAGATTTTCTACAACAGCGAACTGAAAAAATTTCTTACAATTTCCTGAATAATAGAAGATACAAAGTTATTGGGTATATATTTCATTGTTTGCAAAATCTCAAGCATGTGTATAGAAAGAGAGAAATTATGGTATTGATGAGAAATCGCTGAAAAATATTTTAGGAGACAATGTTAAACACATCAATTATAAAAATTTGTTAGATTATTCATGAACTATGAAATACTTTTGTAAATTGAAGGAAAAACGGAAATAACGTAAGAGTTTAAAAGGCGAATTTTTAAAATAAAAAAAAAAAAAAAAAAAAAAAAACACGCACACACTTGTGGGGTTCGCTCTTCTATTTACTTATTTCATTTTGTATGCATTATTTGATTATATTCTATCGATTCTATTCTTTCAGTGAGACCAAGCTCATTTCCTTAAATTACACACACACACACACACACACACACACATATATATATATATATATATATGCAAAGACTTGAAAGGTACTACATTTTTTAGTTTAGTATATAACGGTGTACTTACACTTAGTCGAAATGAAAGACAGAGATTTTTTTTTAAATTGCATTTTTTCTAAAGAGAAATTTCGGAAAACGCCATTGTAGGTATATGCGGATTTATTTAAAATGAAATGACCTTAAAAATCGGATAACCTTTTGCTTCGTGAACCAATTTGTTGCATCTTGCATAATTTTACTGTTTCTTGTCCAAGCTGCTCAGTTATTATGTTCATCTAAATTTGGGACCCACGTTTGTTTTTCTTATAAAGTTGAAAGTTTTGTGAAACTAATTAATTAATAAAATTATTATTTTAATTCGTAGAACGACTGATGCGAATTTGATTTGCTATGAACTCTGGAGCTGTGAAAAAACTACTTATTTAATTATTAATTTTATCTTTGCTAACAAACTTTTTCAGAAGCAATTATATCCCCCAAAATACAATTTTCAGACTCTTGAAATAAATTATTTGTTTGAAAATAAAGGGAAAACTAGTTTGATACTGAAAATATGAATTGGTGGGTTATGTTAGCGCTGTTCAAAATTATATGAAAGAAATTATTATTGACATATGTCAATATTATTGCAATGTACAGAAAAATATTTTAACTTTAAATAAATGAACAAATTATTACCAAATTAAAAAACAAATTATTTTTATTTGATATTTTGAAAATAAATATGTTTTACAATATTAAAAAAAAAATAGAATCTTTTTCAACTCTATGCTATTTTGCCCCAGATTCTTCTCCATCTGAATATATTATATTATATATTTATCCATATATACTACAGTACTCTCCGTATATATATATTTATAAACTCTCTGTGTTTGTGAAGTACTCCTTGAGCCTTTAATATTGTTTAACTTGCTCAAATGATTCTTCAACCTAAACCATTTTATAGATTCAATGTATCGAGAACTTTCTTCAAACAGGTATATGTATGAAAATAAAATAACTTCACTCCATCACTTGTTAGCAAACAGTGATAAACTTTTTACACATAACATTAGAACAAATATTTTTAATCATCAAGCATTTTAAAACCTTTTTATGAGGTTTATGTGGCTGCAGAAATGGCTCTGATTATAAAAAGTTAACTACGTCATACCGACTGAAAGGTCACCTTTTTATATTAATCACGATACCACTTTTACATATTAACATAACTGTAAATATTTCCGTTTAGCTTATTTATACACAGGTCATTTCAAAATTATATACTAAACAGAAATATATATTTAGTAGAACGCGTCAGAACAACAATCGAAATACTATAAATTCTAATTTACTTTTAACAAGAAGCTATATTTTAATTCGAGATAGAATACGTTTGACATATTTCTAAAATTTCTTATTATTTAAAACGATTTAGTTTTCTTTGACTTCAAATTGTCAGAGTGTTGCTTTAATTTATGTCTTTATTATACATTATATAACATGGATGAGAAAATACACGTGGAATTTCCCTGAATTGGCACATAATTTAATGTGTTTTCATTCGAAAAAGTCTTTCACTCTGTATAAATAACTTTCTATTCTAGGAATTTAAAAAAACACAGAATTATAAATACAATGGATCTTTTTAGAACTATAAATTATGTTACCTTTTTATTCTTCGAACAGGTATTATAAAATTCCAAAAATATTTTCGAATGCTATATAAATATCCTTCAGGTTACTTCACTACAACATAGTTAAATCTTTATTCGTTTCAATATTTCATACTCAGGAAAAGTTATTTTTGGTGAAAAGAACTATAACGAGATTTTCCAGACAGACTTAATGTTATACATCGGAAATTCCAAGCCATGTATGAAACTGTAGCTGCGTGATTTGCATTGTTTCCAATACATATCTCGAATTATATCGTACGATAATATTAAACTTGAGTAATGGGGATACATTGTATTCAAATAGTGCCCTATTGCTGATAAAGTTTAGATGAATGTGTTGTTGGAATTGTGTTTGAATATATTTTATTGTTATTAGGCCTACCATGCGTATGGATTAAATAAAAAACACAAGCTATATATATTTTCTTAAAAGAGAATGCAGTAGAATACTTTGGAATTAAATAGCGCAATTGGAATTTTTTATATTCATAGCTGGAAATTAAATAGCGCAATTCTATTTTGGTTGTGTCTGGAAATTTCCTCTGATATCTCAGTTTCTACGAGCATATAGAGTAAAAGAACGCTTAAATACAGCTGGAACTTACACGAAATCCTGTTATGAATTCTGTCTGATATGAAAAAAAAATTAAACAGCAATATATGTTAAATATATTCCAAATGATTTTTAAAAATTGGTCTACATTTAAACACAAATTAATGCTAGTTTTCTGCTACTTAAATTGTGTTTCAATAAAATATGAAATTTTCATTCAATGTATTTAAATATCTTTAATTATTCCGTAATGAGAAGTATAAACATTAAAAATGATAAGAACGTGACTTGTAAATAATTGAATACGAATTCGCAATTTTTTTCAAATTAATGTCTACCGAAAATATTCTTTTACTATTATTATATTAGCTGTAAAATTACATAATTAACTGATAACTTTCTACTCTGCAACAAATTTTAAATACTCTGTAATAAAAAAAGTAGGTTTTTCATTTTCATCTCATTCATAAAGAATTAAGTTGTAAGAGTAATTCATTTTAAATTTTGACGATATAAATATTATACCTACTAAGTCCAACAGTTTGTTAATGAAAATAAATATCTGAGACATGTAAGAATATTTTTATAGAAGATCCTTTACGTTCACTAATCTCTGTTAAGCACTTATTAATTTAAATGTGCATTGATTTCAAGAAATAATATATTTACAGATAGAAAAACTGAGCGACAAACGCAAAAAAATCGAAACATAAACATTTTTCTTAAAGCGAGATTGAAGGTATACATTACAGAAACAATCAGGAATATATATATATATATATATATATATATATATATATATATATGTGTGTGTGTGTGTGTGTGTTGGTTTTTGAAACTGCTTCACGAATTGAAAAATAAATTCAAGTATTATATGAGCGCACTAAAAGACGTCATGAAAAATGACGCCCTTTTCCTCAAACCGTGAAAATTGCAATGAACTTGTACTCACATTTTAACGGCCAACAGAACAGCTGCTGCAACGACTGCAGAAGTTATTAAATATCTTTCTTTCCTAACCATGTTGAAACCCAAAAGAGAAAGGACGCAACCAGGTACAGTGGCAGAAATAACCTATAAATGTAAAAAAAGACTTGTTAATAATAATTTATAAGAGGTGTTTAAACGAACACAACTAATATAAAGATATTTTGCATTTAAAGTTTCACAGCTTTATTTTTGGAATGTATTTACAAATAATATTTTTGTTTACTTTTGAAGCAAAAAAATCATTTTACGTTGTTCCTAATAAAAAAATATATAAAATCAGAAAATTTTAATATATACCTTCTTCTTTTATTAAAATGTTATCCATTAACCTGAGCACACAATAAGGCTCACGTCTAACGGCCATTTAGATTTCGTAAATGTAATGTTAATCCTATGGAATTTCGACTACCGTCCGCAAATATTTACTATTTGATCTATTCAAATGCAATCCAGTGCATCTGAGAGAATAAAAAAACGCTGAATGCTATTGAAGCGTTCATTATTAGGATTATAATAGGATTCCCATTACGTCCACGAAGTCAAAACGGCTAGTAGACGAGAGCCTTAATATTTATATTGATTAATATAGTGACATGAAGGCATTATGTTTTCAGCTAGTTATAGTTTGCAACTTCTCAATATGTGCGTGGATATTCCTTCTCAATATTCGCTGGTAATTAAACTATAGTTAACGACCTTATTATAAATTCCGTGGCTATAAAAATTCAGTAAGTATAATGCTAGAAAATTAACAAGATTAATTGAAGTACTTTCAAGTAAAATGTTTTTTATTTACTTTTAGAAAAATTTATTTGCGATATTTAATCTATAAATCAAAACATAAAAAATCTGACATTTAAATGTTTGCATAACATATTAGAAAAATAATAATAAAAATATTTAAAATATTTATTTTGAACATTGCTTTTTTCTCTAATTGTTGTTCCCACATAATAAAAGACATTACACAGACTATGTTTAATATATGGGTCAAAAAAGTGGAAAAAGACACACAAAGGCCATCAAACAATTGCTTGGTAACTGATTAAAAATACCAAAAACATTAAGAATGCCAAAAATAAATGAAGAAATAGGTTACAAAATAACGAAAATAAAAAAATGTATATATTTTCACTTGAGTGCTTTTATTCCTGTCTCCTGTGCTGCTAAGGTAGAGCACGCAGAAATTAAAAATAAATTACACAAACTGTCGTTTTGTAATTAATGCAGGAAATCACGTTAGCAAAGCTGCATATGATTTAATGTAATACTTTTCATAAAAATAAGACTTGTTTTTGAAAGTAAAGCTACCAATTATGTCATTTTATTTGAAAAGTCTCCATTAAAATACGCATGAAAACGCTGAGAAAGTAAACGCGCCATAAATACGAAGCAGGGTATTAGTAAAAGGGAAATGATACGATTCACACACCGTAGTATTATTCAGTGATCGTTTTTACTTTTTCTATGATGCCAATTAATATGACACTCCTCACATCCCAAGAAATCATCGCCATAATAATTTTTCTGGTCAATGAGACCGCTTTGACATTCTTTGCAGCATATTCACAGAAAATAACCCATTGCTTTAACTGTTGTTTAGTTTCTGGAATATAATGAGGAACAAGACGGTGACAACCAGACACAAAATGACGACCGTGTGACAACAATCAAATTTTGATTTGACAGCAAATGGTTGCCAAATCAAAACTAACATATGAACCAGTGTCAGATTTGTTTCGGTGACGTTTATCATATGGCAGTACACAATGGTAAATCCAGCTTGCCTTAGGTCTGCTATCTATCTTCACAAAAACAAGTAATTTATTAGGAGCATTTTGACTACAATTGAAATAACTAGAACATAATAAGAAAATTTTTATTAAACGTAGATTAAGTGGTAATCAGCTAAGATTACTCTGTTTACAAAATTTGTTCTTAATTATGAAAACTTTACTTAATACAATATTTTATTTCACCAATTGCGAACTACATAAATCGATTATCGCTAAAAGTATTTTCTATTATCATTGAGATATGAATAATCTTTAAATTTCAGATTTTTACAAATCATTTCATGGAATCTTTATCATGCGAATTTATTTCATAAATATTAAAGCAAAATAAAATGCTCATGTTAGGTTATCTCACATCAGATTTCGTTTAAAATTAAACACATTTTGAAAATATTACAGCTATTAATCGTGTCCCGCTAGACTAGAAAACTATTCATCTGTAAGTTCTGCTTAAAGAGCCTGAAACAAATTAAATAAATCGTCATCTGAAATTCCTCTATGTAACATGACACAAATGATGCGAAGCAGATGTGGCAAATCTTATTTCGGCGATGTCTTATTTTGACAATGGCTCAAAATGTGAACGTATAAAAAAGAAATTGTAAAGTAGTAAAATATGTTTCAGAGTTGTGCGAAAATAAATAATTGGAATAGTTCCTCATGAAGGGAAACACACAAAAATTGGTGTTATATTGCTACTTTATTATTTTGAAACTCAACCACGGTAATAAATAGAAACTCGGTCGCTTAAGCTGATGTTATACGGTCAGCATAATTAGTTTAATGAGAAAAAGTATTTATTAGTGAATATTTGTCTCTTACCAAATAAACATAACCTTTGAAACTGGCGCATAATAGCAAGGACTAAAATTTATTTTTCATACTCGTATAGCGCTGTCTTAATATTCTCCCTGTGGGATAACACATAGAACGAAGAGAAAAATTAGATATCGCCGATGTCATTTGACGGTTATTCTGAATTTCAAACGTGTTGGTTAAATAAGATATATATTCTGTTGAAACGAGCCAGAAAATGTTAGCAACTTAAAAATTAAATCTAAAATTGACGAAGTGTTGCATATATCATTCTCTATATGCATATCAAGTACAACAATATTTTACACAATAAAAAACTACATCATAATAATATAAATTCTTCTAAGTAGGTACATTTAGGTTTTAATGCTTAAAAATACTCTTCAGAAAAGCTTTGTGGCCGCAGTCTAGTGATTATATTAGCAGACTTAGTCTAGTGCTTATATTAGCAGACTTAATCTAGTGGTTATATTAATGAACTCGAGGCCAGCGTTGTTTTCTTCCAGTCGTGGGTTCGAGTCCCGATGCCCCTAAAGACCAACAGTGTAGCGAGGCTGATGCACGTTAAATCTGCTCGATCTCCCAAGACCTCCCTAAGCATAGTGTGGAAGTTTGTAGAGGAGAGGTACCAGCTCAGGTGTCAGCCTCGTCACTTGACCGAGATCCGTCACTAATAACCCTCATGGGGCTTCTCACCGCGACGTTCATGAGCAATAAAATCAAAAAAGTTTTTCTTCTAACTTTTTTTTGAATTATTAACATTTTGTGTGACTTTTTTTACACTTACTTTAAAAGACTGGTGTAAAACTGCGGGCATTTTACTTCCAAAAGCAAAATTTAGAATAACTCCTAACACTGACGCTATGATGACAGGACTTGATTTTAACAAACTCTGAACAATGGAATTCACTTCTTTTTTGGACATGATATCTGCCCACGTGATACAACGCCTAGTCTCGGTGGGAGGCCTTTGGTCAATCTGTTGCTGTGATTGTCTGGACTTGTGTATTTCGAGCATGCAGGTACCGACAGGGATGAAGAACACCATAGTCATTGCAGGCATCATGAAAAGATACTTCATCATGTGGGATCGGTGGTTTTTATATAATGCAGACACTATAAAAAAATAAAATACATATAAATGTATATAAATATTATATGAAACATTTTACCACCATTTAATAAAATTGATTTCAATTGACTTGGTTGTGTTGAAGATGAAATAAATGCTGTGATCACTTTGTGACGTTGGGTTATTCGTGATTTCTTCACTAAACTCAGGGATATTTTGGTAATATGAACTGCAAACAATTATACTACTTTCCAACCCAAATGAAATGTGATTAGATAAATTAGAGGAAGATAAGAAATGTATTGAATTAGACTCAGTGATATATACGGGTAAGTGAAATAGAATTTAAAGGAAAGAGAAAGAGATAGGGCTAATATAGATATTTGTAACCAGGAACTAAATGAAATTTTTAAAAGAAAACATTGAATAACAAAAAATCTAGATTCTGTAGAAGTTTTACATTTTTATACAATATCTTATTAGTGTGATAAAATTAAGTAAGATGAATGGTGTCTTATGAAGAAAATATTTAAAAAATTTCGTACAAAAACAGTTTTCATGAAAGAATAACTTGTAACCCCCTATTGTTACTTCCTTCTCCTGTCATTACTAGGCTTAATTAAAGAATCACAAAATTACAAGGTCAAATGAAGAGAACGTCATTTACATATGATAATCGAGATCAACGAATAATCAATATTTAACTTTAAGCTACTCTATCTGTGGTAATAAATCTCTGCATGCAACTGATTTAACGTTAAATTATAATAATAATCGTTCTTGCCAACCCTTTTGGATTCGAGTCCTTATCCCATTGAGATCTTATCTGGACTCACTTCTAAAGCTCCTTACTCAATGCAAATCGGATACAGATGTTTCAACTGATAACTTTGCAATGACTCGTGAATTTTTCTTCTCGAAGAACTCGTGAATTCGTGAAACCCCTCGGGCACTTTTAGTACTTTGAATTGCATAAAATTACAATTTCTTCCAAATCAAAATGAAACGTGATCTAGTAAATTAGATGAATATTAGAGGAGAAGTGAATTGAATTAGAGAGAATGGTATATAATTGAAATAGAATTGAAGGGTGAAAGAGGATATAGTATAATGACAAGTTGATAGAAATTTGTAAATTAGTTTGAATTATCGTAATTAATCTTTAATATTGAAAAGGAATCTGCTATAACCGAGATGTGCTTGAATCGGAATCAAGGATTTGGTAAGCTAAGATTTTATTATTGTTATATAAATTAAGATCAATTGAGTTAAGAGGGATTCGAGAGAAAGCGACCTTACGTATTCAGATTGCTAGTTAATAAACTGTTTTTTCTGCTCTTTTGTATCTTTTATTGGAGTTTTGAATCTATTAATTATTTTATTAGATTTTTGATGGTTGTAGAGTTAAATAATGAAGGAAATACGTCACAACTTTTGCTCGTAATCTTTATCATTTCCTAGATTACCAACCCGTGTATGAAACACTTATACATGTTTATATTCCCGCTTTCGTAACTCTATCTGTTATGTTTTACTAGTTTTAATCGTATCTATATAAGTCACGTTTAATTAATTGGAAGAAATGTTCAATTCAAATAATATTATAAAAAATATCCAAAAGTGTGAGTTGAAGGGGAAATCGCTATAGAATCTACATCACTAACAGTTTTTTTTAATCAACGTTCATACTTACTAAGTGGATTTCCAACAGGAAGATCATTGCTATGAACACAGAAGATAGCCAGCAGTCCTGCTACCCCAATATTGCCATTGATCTTCAAGGAAACTCCGGCCACAAGAACGAAAATGAACAGCTTTCCCAAGAATAAACCAAGGATGAGTTCCCACCGCAAGTCATCGAAGTCCGCATCCGCCAGAGTCATGCAAATGATCCCTGGCATGCCGATGTAGGTAACGAACGCATTTACCCCTCTCAGATCAGCTGCAGACAACAGCTGAAATTTGGCCACTAAGTATCTAGAAAAAGAAGTTACATCAGTACAACAAAACTAAAAAAGGGGATCTCCTACCGCCACGTTACATACTGCTATTGGAAACATAACTATCGAAAGAGAAACAAAAATTTTATTTTGAAAACTATATTTGACTTATAATTAATAGTAAATCATCACATATTTATGAATCGCAGTTTCCTTAGATAGTTTTACGATGATATAAATCCCAACGATTAAAATTTAATTTTATTATATGTACCCGATATATGTTGAAATAATTATACTATAATAATAACGCGAGGAAATTCTAGTTCAATTTATAATATTTCAAGTTTTTGTAAAAAAAATCATGTAAAAATAAAATTTAAACAGTGAGTCAAAAATTCTGAATTCTAAAGAAAGAAAGATACTTTTTGATTCGTAAGAAAATAAATAAAAATATTTTTGCTTGATTGCAATACTCGTATCTTTAGTACGCTATTCTAAATATGAGATTATTCTTTTATTGAATGACAGTGAAAATTTTCTGGTCGTATTCAAATAAAATGTTCGAAGGAAACATTATGCTCGTTGAGAGGTACTGTTCAGACCTTTTGAATTTTCGTCCTTTGACTTACAACAGGTCAAATAACATAGATGAATTCATACTTATTTCTGTACAATTTTAAGCTAAAACTAAGAAATAATGATTAAGTCTAAAATTTCCTCCTTCGCATCCTTTATTCACGGGGGAAAACTATTTTTCTTCGTAATTGGTCTAAGAAATAAACAGGTTAGCAGCTACTGTCCTTAGAAAAATAAAAAAGACAATCTCTCAATTCTTCTAGCCTCGCAAAAACATTGAAAAGAAGGTAGGAAATTTGGTACATCTTTGTTAGAATTTAAGCTATTTTTAAACCATATCTGTTTGTCAATGATGGGATATATTTTTAATTTCAAGTTAATACTTGTTCCTATCTGATTATGTTTATTTATCATTGAAAGATAATACCTACAATGAAATAGAACATTTGTTAATTCAATTTCATAAATATCGAATTGTAAGAAAAATTTCTCGAACATAACATTTTTTTCTTATATTATATCTCTAATTGATTTAGAGAACACATAAGAGAGAGAGTTTGATTCAATCTGGTGTGAAAAATTGACAATCATAACATGTATGGCTTGCCTATAGTTGTAGATTTTGTTGATTTCTCCTTTAAGAAAGACCCATTAAAATTAAGTTAAAGAGTTCAAATCAAGATATGTTCAAGTAGAAACTCAAAATGTTGCTTTCCAGCACTCCCAAATAATTCATATAAGTCACGTTATTAATTAAGAAAATGTTCACTAATAATAATATACAGCCAAAAGTGTGAGTTGGAAGGAAACGCTATGAATCCTATCATCAAAGTTTTAATCAACATTCATATTAATATGGATTTCCAACTTAAGGAGATCATTAGTATGACACAGAAGATAGCCAGCAGTCCTAGCTAAATTCTAATATTGCTAATAGATCTTCAAGGAAACTCCGGCCACAAGAACGAAATGAAGCATGCTCAGGAATAACACAAGGATGAGTCTCACCATTGCAATGTATCGAAGTCCGCATCCGCTCAGACTTGCTGCAAATATCCTCATGCCGATGTAGGTAACGAAACGTACTACTCTCAGATCAGCCGTCAGGTACTAACAGCTGAAATTCTGCCACTCAAGTATCTAGAAAAAGAAGTTACATCAGTACAACAAAAGCTAAAAAAAGGGGATCTCCACCCAATGTTCAAGACTTACTATTGGATGCCATAACTATCGAAAGGAGAAACAAAATTTTGATGAAAACTATATTTGACTTATAATATAATAGTAAATCATCACTATATTTATGAATGCAGTTTACTCTAGATAGTTTTACGATGATATAACCAATGATTTAAAAATTCTAAATTTTATTATATGTAAACCTGATATTGTGAAATAATTGAACTTATCAATAACGCTAGAGAAATTCTAGTTCAATTATAATATTAATTTTAGTAAAAAAAATCATGTAAAAATAAAATTCTAGCACAGTGAGTCAAAAAAATTCTGAATCATTAAAGAAAGAAAGATACTTTTGATCTACAGAGCAAATAAAATAAAAATATTGTTTGATTTCGGGCAGTATCGTATCTTTAGTACGCATTTAAATATAGATTTATTCTTTATTGAATTACATGAAAATTTTCTGTCGAGCTTCTAAATAAAATGTTCTAGTGATAAAATGTCGACAGTTGAGAGGTACCTGTTCAGACCTTTGAATTTTCGCCCTTGAATTACAACATCAAATAACAATAGATGAATTCATACTTCGAAAATACACTTTTAAGCTAAAACTAAGAAATAATTATTAAGTCAACAAAATTTCCTCCTTCGCACTTTTATGTCAATGGGAAAAATCATTTTCTCGTAATTGGTATAAGAAAAACAGGTTAGCAGCTCACTGTCCTTAGAAAATAAAAAAAAGACAATCTCTTCAATTTTCGATCTCGCAAAACATTGGAAAAGAAGGTATGAAATTTGGTACATCTTGTTAGAATTTGCTGCTTTAAACCATATATTCACGTTTGTCAATGATATATTTCACTCAAGCTACTACTTGTTCCTATCTTCATTATGCTTCTATTTCATCATTGAAAGATAATACCTCCAAGCAAATGAAATAATAGAACATTTACAATTCAATTTCATAAAGCTATCGAACTGTAAGCAAGAAAAATTCTCTCGAACATAATATTTTTTTCTATATTATAA
>BMAW01034875.1:752982-786229 GCA_019974015.1 Nephila pilipes | reverse complement strand
AAGCAAGATTTTGTCTGCATTGCGCATAGCTCTGGAGTATTTTAAGTCCCATGACAAAATGATCTATTTTGCTTGTTACAATTTATAATTATTGAAGGTTTTCTTTTGGAGAGCCTTATATTTATTCATGTTTGTGTGTGTTATTAGCAGAAAAATTAGCATTCTTTTCCAAATTAGTCTTCTCAAAAAGTATTCTTTCAAAAAGTAAAACTTAATTTTAGCTTCATGATTTGTGGAGTATCGTCCACTTTTACATTTTGTGGAGTATCGTCCACTTTTACAATAGTGTCATATAGATTACGCTTCCGTTTATTCAGCATGAAACTAGAGCTGATAAAATTACTGAAAGAACAAACATGCGGATTCATGAAAAGTTATTACTTGTGGAACGTTAAGCTATTTTTTTATTAGTTGATAGTTTGTGTTACTTAATTATACCAGACAATTTATCGATAACGTTTGACTTTGCTTCAGAGCTACTTTTGCGCTCCAAAATGGAACTGTAAATTTTAATAAATTTTCAGGTATGTTGTCTTCCACTAAGATGGAAGTGGGCTGTCATTAAAAACATTTCATGTTTGCTAACTGGATTTTTGAGTTTTTAAATTCATCAGAGCGAATGGGATGAATGGGACAAAGTTTGCTAGAGCGTTTAGCCAGTTTGATCTCTGATCTGTCGGATTGGACTTTGTGAGCCTTGGTTTCTAGTTTGCCCAGAAGTTAGAAAAAATAGTGTCATATAGATTTTATTTTCAAAATTAGCAAGTTGAAGGGGGAAAATTGAGAAAATTTAAAGAAAGGAAGTTTTTGAGGCACTTTAGTTAAAGAAGGGTCTTCCTGTCTGGGAACAGCATTTAGAAGTGGAGGAGGGGATTTAATGGTAAATCGTGACATTAACTCGTCGTACTTACTAGTTAAGCTTACGGTTAGACGCAGAGCACTTTAGCTGGTTTTGTATTGGAAATTCATCATAGTTCGGGGGAAAGGCTGAATTTTGATTGGCCCGCAGGAAAAGGGAGTGGGTGTTAACCAAGTAAGATATTGGTCTTCTAGTATGATGATTTGGAATATATTTTTCAATTTTATTGTGGGATTTACTATCAGCGTGATCAATATTATTAAAGAATTTTTTGGGAATTTTTGTTCTGAGTTGTTTTAGAGAGGAGTAATTTAGAGCAGCTCGCAATTTAACTTTTCGCATGTACCAGTTATCCGAGAGAAAAATTGATACTTCTGTTAATGAGAGTCAAATTAGAAAATTAAAATTTTAATGAAAATCGATAATTCTTAGATTAAACTTGTCAAATTCAGGACTCGTAATGAATATTTTTATGTTTAAACCAAGATAATGATATGTAAAAAACATTTTAAAAACTTCTTAGTTAATTTAAATGAATTTAAAGTATTAGGATTATTAATAGCAAACGTATGTGAGATAAGACTTATTCGTGATCAGTTGTCATAGTCGAGTTTCCAATTGTTATCGTTGGTTTTCGTAAGCTTTTTTTCCTCAAAATAGATTAAGTTTCTGAAAATTCTCACATTTTTATATTTATGTCTAGTAAAAATTTAAAGCTATTTTTGTTTGACGTGCTTTGACCTCTGAGTAAGGCATACTTATTTTTAAATGAATATGTATGCAATAACATAGTCATAATTCTGTAAAATAAGAAATATAAATCGAAACAAAATGAGCAGAAAAGAGTATATTTTGAGTTAAAAGACTTTTTGATATTTTAAGTATGTAACTTGATTTATTCCGTGAATATTTTCAGATATAAAATTAGTTTCTAATGTTTTTCAAAATATCCAAAGCGCCCTATAAAAGTGAATTTTTTTTAACTTTCGCTTTTGTTTTAAAAACTCTGTTATAGGCTATTTTTTTACTCTCGGCGTTGTTAATTGTAACTTGTGGGCCGCCGCAAATCTTACTTTTGTGGAATATTTGGCAATATGTATTCTAATCAGGCGATCTGGTTGTTCTACTTGTGTTGAATGATGTCACACAAAGAGTACGCAGACCCCAGAGATGGAACGCGAGCGTAATTCGAAACCAGAAGGGTTTGGATAGTCAAATATGGAGTTGTTATGTAAATAAAACTTATTTTGTGATCAATTCTAGCTACCTTTTTTGCGAAAACTTCCAACACCGCAATACCAACAAAATTCAAGATTTTAGTGCTTCAATATCGGGGAATTTACGGCTTGACGTCATAACATTTGTTAACTTCGACATACTGAGACTGACTTTCTTAACTTTGAGTTACATAACATAAATATATATTATTAGAACCTAATATGGAAATAATAATTAGTTTCAGGCACGAAGTCTAAATAATTCGATATACCGCGTTGATGTAGTTGGTTTAACTAACGTCGAACTAGAAGTAACACGAAGGCTAATGGTGACAGACCTTGCAATTTTGAACCTCAACCAAGTGACGAGGACTACATCTGATCTGCAACTGGCACCCCTTCTCCAAACTTCCACACCAAAGGTGGACTTGGGCCCTAACAGATTTAATGTGCATCAGCCCTGGTTACTCAGTGGGTCTTTGGTTCGATTTTTCATGACTTTTCGGGTTGATCGAAAAAGAATGGCATTTTCTTCTTACTGAGGACTACAAGTTAACGAGGTTCGAGTTATCCAGTCTCCACTGCATTCCTCAACCACAACTGATGGAATAAGTCTGAAGTAATAACCACAAATATATTTTTTTGAAATATATATTTCCTGTTTTCGTTTTTCAACTCCCGTTTCGATCGTTTCCGTTCAAAACTCATTTTCAATTTAAATTCCGTTTTGAAAGAATTTTTTTTTTAACAAAACGTGTCTTAAAACTATCCAGTAATTATCCACGAAATTTTGGTTGTAAAATTTCTTTTTTTTTAATAGCCACTGGTTCTGCATTTTGGTTCAGCGTTGTGGAATCAACACTCGAGTTGGCCCTTTTTAAACCGATCACCAACGAAAGAATCAAATACAATTACTGAGTTTTCGATCGAAATGTGCTATCATACGGGTCATAAATCCCTTTTAAATCGGAATTGTTCGATTTGAACGCCAACTAGTGCAATTTCGTCAGTTAGTAATTTTGTTCGGATACCGATAGTATTTCTTATAATTTAAAAAAAGTAAATTAGCTCTATGTTATTTAATAAATCATACATTTTCCCCCGTGCAGTTATTCTCTATATCAGTGTATTATAGGTATCATAATATAGAAAAACAGCACAGAACTTATCAACAACTGGTTGTTATGGTACTTTAAGATCTCGAGGCTATTTATTGATTGTTGATTATGGCTGAGGAAATATATTTTGATAAACTGAAAGCTTAATGAATTTTATTTTTCATTTATTTGCCATTCCCTTTTCAAATTACTATCTGATTTTGTCAAATTAGGGAATTTTATAGTTTTATTATTTTTAAGTAGATTCTTAATCATTTGAACTGAAATGTATTGAATATTTTCGGCTGTCTATTTTTGTTTGATACAAATACAATGAAAACTTGATAACTCGAATTTCGAGTGAAATGTTAAAAAAATTCGAGTCGATGAGTTGTCGGCTTAGGAAGTATTTCGAGATTCAAAGCCATAATTTATAATTAAATTTTTCGAGTTGTTGAGTCATAATGAAATAAAAATTTGACTTAGGTAAATTTATTATAATTGCTTAAATAAATTGTAATGTATAATTATGTAGCTATAAATATCATTGTACAGTCCCACTTACACTTATGTTTTTGTCACAACAATGCTTGAACCATGACAACAGGGACTCTTCTAAATCAGGAAATTCAGCTTGCCGTTGTCTTTTGCAAGATAAGTTGCTATTAGATTCATATCTTAACAATATTTCAATTTCATTCTCAATTATTTTCGACAGAGTGCTTGTTGGTAATCCATATTAAACTGCCTCGTCTTTTTTCCCCTTCATATCCTATTTTTACTTCAAATTTTGATAATGTGAAATTTTTTACCTAGTTATAGTTAAAGTTTTTGATTTCCGTTTAGTACTAACGATATAACGTTGATTATTAGCCCACCAAGTAAGAACTGACTGATAATAAACTTATGACAAACTTTAAACAATGAGCCGAAACATAAATAAACATAACGTACACAGATGTATTACTTAGAAAGTTTAATGAATAGAAATGTATATGTATAAAGTACAATAGAACAAAAGCATCAAACATTTCTGTGAATTAACTGACAAAATTTATGATTTTATTTCTTTGACTTAGGAGAATTTACATTGTTATCTTCAATATGCTAAACTTGAATTTTTAACTTTGAGTTATAGAGTATAAATATATAATATTAGTACCTAATAGGGGAAATTATATTTGGTTCGAGTTTATTAGTCCAAATAATTCGATATATCATATATTTAGGGGTAAATAGGAAAGAAATGGCTACTTTCTTCTTCTTTCTGAAAGATTACGAATTAATGTAACTCGAATTAATCACTGTATTTACTAACGACGTAACGAAAAAAAAAAAAAAAAAACTAATGCATGCACTGTGCTGTTTGGGATCGGTCCCGAGTGTCGAGTTTTCAAGGTCATCCTACCTAGATTACATTTTTCTTATGGCGAAATAAGACTTTCATTTTTGATTCGGACAAATTCTTCTCCCTCTTCTGCGATTTGCATGAATTTTCATCTTTTTGTATTTACCAACATCATGGTAGAGAGTGTTGAATGTCATTTTGTGTTAATAGTTACAACGAAACTATCATTAATCACCCAGTAACAAAGCACTAAACTCCTTTTTGTTTTTTTTTTGTATAACTGAAATACAAATATCCGAGTTGAAGATAAAGGAAACTTGGGAAAAGTAGAGGATGAAATTCTCAAGTTCCAGAGTCATCGCTTAAGCTTGTTTCATTATTCGTACAAATGGTATAAATTGGATAATTGATTCAATAAATTTAATTGAGAGTTTTGAAATTGAATGTCAAAACACGCTCATATCATCATCACTACCCTCGGTTGAAATCCAAGGACGTAAAAGTTAAATTTTTGCTATATTTTATTGTTTTCAGAAAGCAATTTAATTCAAAAGTAAGTCTAATTGAGGAATATCAGAAAAGCTAGTTTCATTATCAAAATTAGGTATTTCTTTGAAAAATCACAAGTCTGAAATTTCAATTTAATTTATTTTCAAAATTTTCCACAGAATGATAAATATTTTTCTCGTTATGTCTTCAACAGGCGCGATACATGAGCCACTTTCCAAACTTTTTTTTATACTGGGGCAGTACTTTCGGCTTATAACCAAGAAAATCAAAAAATTTGCATTTTGTTACAAAATAAACATTCTTTAGTGATTGTTTAGGAGGGGGCTTCGCATTCATTACAAAAAAGGTACAAGCACTTTTGTAAAAAGGCACTTCAATTATCCTGGACTATCGCTAATTCATCAACTAATCAAACGTCGCACCAGAAGCAACACGAGGGCTATTGGCGACGGACCTCTTAATTTTGAACCTCGATCAAGTGACGAGGACGACACCTGAACCCCCCTCTCCTAACTGCCACACCACGATGGAAGGATTTTGAGCCCGACAGATTTAATGTTCATCAGCCCCGGCTACACAAAGGGCCTTAGCGGCCAAGGCTCGAAACGGCGACTGAACGAAAACCGCCGCCCACGAATCCGAAACCATGACCACTTGGATACCATGGCCACTCATCAACTAATAATATGAGACTTTGCAAAAATCTATCATTAACTCTGGAGTAGTTCTTATAGCTCGATAAACACGATACACTTCGCTTTATTTCTTTTCTTTCACGACAGTACTGTTTATGTATTCATGGCCTCTGTGTATTTTGAAAGCGTTATTTACGAGACGAATTTTCCTTACACGTTTCGTTCCAGTTTCTCTTAATAAAATAATGGCGGTCCAGCTTTCATATACGTATTTCGTAGTTATTTACAAACTGCGAAACATGTTAATACTAGAGGCGAAATTTAAAATGAGAAAAAATAAAAGTTTAAATTATGGTAATTACTTCTCAAAAAGAAAGTAAAAAAACAATAGATTCACAAAATATTACATAAAGCTATTTTGACCTTGAACAAAATTTCAGGAACACATTTCATAATTAATGAAAAACTGACAACTTTAGTCAAGTAACGCATTATTACGAAATAAACAGCTTTCTGTGATACAATTAAATATTTATTCCAATTCACAGAAAACAACAAATGAGAAATACTAGTTAAATTTCTGTCGGACAATAAATGCAAATTTTAGAGTATTGCACAAATACTAATTTTGATCAAAGCATCTGAACCTCAGGCCCGTTAAAAGTCTGAAATCTTAAGAATTCCTGGTTCAACTCAACAACATATCTTTTTTGCGGTCCAAAGTTAAACCTCTTGGAGTCTCTGAAGCAAAGAACTCCTTTCTAGCCAACAGCCCATTTTTTATAAATTAAAGTTATTTGAGCCACACTATATTTAATTACAACTGCGTTTTTTTTTTCTTTTCTTCGCCCACCTTCAATATAGGAGTACGATTCTTTATGATTTGATTTGTGCACTATAACATTTGTTACTAATGACATTATTACATATCTTTATGTTACAGCAAAATATTACTATTTCCCTTTTCTTAGAAAACTGAAGTTCGTCAGCCTGCTTTAGTTTAGTTTTGCTACCATTCGATTTCAATGAAGACTTACTGAGTGAAAGGGCCTAAAATATGAAGAATGTTCAAAAAGTATATCAAACCTTTAGTTTGACAAAACACAATTATTCGTATGGACAGTTCATGCCCTAACTCCTTCAAAATAGTCCACCTGGTGATGCTTACACTTCTAGCTGTTCCGCCACTGTCGGAAACATTCCTGGAAGCAATTGTTGGAATGTTGTTCAAGTGAGCCTTTGTGTTCTGCATAATCTCTTATCTGGATTCAAATCGAATCTCTTTTCAGTAGCATTTTCAACTTCTTGAATAACTAAAAACACAGAGTCATATCCGGAGAGTAAGGAGCTTGATGAAACACAGGAATTCGGTGTTTGGCCAAAAACTTCAAATCGAATGTGGATAATGGGCGAAAGCATTATCAGGATGGATCTAACAATTTTTCTCCACCCACGTATATGGTTGTTTGCATCGCACAATATCACGAAAACAATGAAGGACCTCCAAGTAGCACTCCTTGGTAATGGTTATTCCTTGAGGCGAGTTATCGTGATGCACCACCCCATGTGAGTCAAATAAATATTTAGCATGACCTTCACATTTCTGAGGGCCTGATATGATTTTTATAGCCTCGTGGAGGATGGGTGCTTTCACTGCGAGGACTTCATCTTTGTGTTTCTGGGTCGTAATCATAAATCCACGACCGATCATCAGTGATCACGGTTTCAGGAAGTTGGGGTCACTGTATGCGTTGTTCTGCAATGTCCGTTGCTATTTCCAAATTAAATTTCTTCTGCTCCATAGTTAATAGCTTCGGCATAATTTTTGCAGACGCTCCCTTCGTTCTTAACTTCCCAGACAAAGTTAAATATATAGATCCAACGCTTATCCTCTTCTTTCCAAGTTCCAGAGATGACCTAAGTCCACACTTCAACTGTAACATTGACGTTTCGACTTGACGAGGGCCTTTCGGTTTATGGTCATCGTTGAAGCTGTTGTATCTTCACGTGACATAACTATTCATAGTATCATTTTCGATGGCCTGTCGAATTGCTAATGGTTTTTTTCCTCGGGTATCACCGAGTTTTATGTGATATTGCTGCTCAAGTCATTCCGCCATTTTACAAAAAATCAAAATCCGACGAACACTAGCTGCAGTCAAGGACACGTAATTTTTTTCATTTGTTGTGAGGAAAAAAAATCGTTACTTCTTAACAGCACACCTTGTTGGCGAGTGATTGTTGATATAAAATAATAAAAACTGTTTATGAAAAATCAGTATTTTTTTCCTTGAAAATTAATTTAATAGATAGATAATATTTGCACAAATTAATAAGCTTGAAGTACATTTCTCGTTCTCTGAAAGCGGAACATTTAATATTAGTTCCACTAAACAAGGCATATAAGTCTAAAGGCATGGTATGTATTATTATTTTATTATCGGTTGCTGAGAAATATTCGACGCTATAAGTCAAGAAAACGGTGCACTGATTCAACACAGCTAGTAATAGTTCAATGGTGAATATTTCAATCCCTTATTATTAATTACAACAATAAACTAAAAATCTCCTGCTTTTAAAAATTTTCATTACATTCTGTTATATTGATTAGGTCACAAGGATATTCGTTATGGGTCACGAGTTAAACATGCTTGGATTAAAAAGTAAATCGTCACTTGACCAAGGCTCAAAATTACGAAGTCCATCGCCAATAGCCCTCGTGTTGCTTCTAGTGCGACGTTAATAAAACCAAACCAATCCTTTAAAGAGTAAGCATTGTTTCACATTTGATAAAATGAAAAAGTCGGAATTTGTTTGGGAGCATTTGCGGGAATGCTCAAAAAATAAAGGGAAGATGGAAAGGGAATTTTGGATCGTCTGAATTTAATTATTTATGTAGCTATAAAAAATCGAGAAAAATAGAAGAAAGTAGTATAATAAATTATAATAAGAGAATTCCAACGAAAAATATGTTATTTAAAAGTTTTTTAAATGTTTCCATCAAAAATATTTCCAGTTAAAAAATAAACATGAAGTAGAATATTAATGCCATGTATTAAAACCTAATAAAAGTTAATAAAAATGGTTGCCAAATAAATTTCATTCCTAACGGATATAATTCGGTAATATTGAATTTTATTAAAAAATTACAGATGTAGTCATGAATTAGAAACGCACATTTAAAATATTATTGCTTTATTGTATGATTATGATAAACATTACATAAAATATGAGAATAATGATAACTGTCTTTAGAAATACTTCTGCAAAACCTAAAATCAATTTTTAAGATACCTAGTGATAGTTGATACTTCGTTCACATTATCAATTAAAATAAATTTATATTTTCCCAAAAGTGAAATATTTGTATGAGAAGATACTCTTATAACAGTCGTCTATTTTAACCAAATAGTTTTAATCTGATTCCTTTTTAAAGTATCAAATTATTTCCTTCCAATGGCAAAAAGTGTTCTTAAATATAAGTAGCATTTTAATCAGCTCCAAAGTTGAAGAAATGTCGTGTCTTATCGAATAGAGTAACATTTGTCTTTCTTTTCAAAATCTGTATTCTTTTGAATAAAATTTAATGGAAATAAAAAATTTATTTTTTTTCCTTCATTGAATATACTACCAAAGCTGATCCACCTCGTCCCTTTATTTTGTATTACAGTATTCTCTCTATATTCTAGTTTTTCACTTATCTGGCTTTGTAGGTAATACAGCGTTTTTCCTCCGGCTGACAAGTCATATAAAATTGTTTTATGCCTTCTACTTCAATGGGATTAATATAGAATATCAATACAAAATAACACATTTTTAGTTATTTCACGCATTTGACTCTTTATTTCCGTGTACTGCATTAAACTGTATACAATAATGCATGGCTATTTTTCTTTTTAATTTTCATGTAATCCGGCGGTGCTCTTATTCCATATCTGCCCGATTACTAAGAGAGTACTGTAAGATTTTAAATCTAAAAGAGAAGTGATATAGTATTTATTAAAAAGAATATTAATTTCTCCAAATTATCTTTGAAAATTGTAGATTTTTATTTGTTATTTAAAACAGTTTAGTCAGGCCACTCGATACATAACATATAACTATGCTGTCAATCGCTGACAAAATTTCCAATACAGAAAAAAAGTGATGTATAAAATAGAAATACTGTAAGGCAAAAAACTTTTGACCAGATGTCTTAAATTTTTGTTCTTCAGAAACGGTACAAAGTAGTATAATTAGCACACTCAAGAATTAAATATAATTTAAGGAAGAGTAGGAACAATTTTCTTGTATTTTGCATAAATGTAAAAAAAAAAAAATCAATGTATTGCTGCTTATATTTTTATTAAAAAATTAAAATTGAAGTATTTTGAGCTCAGATATCAGTTTCTTACTTATTTTGAAGAAAATACTATGATCAAATAATTGATTCAAACAATAATAAACTGCTGTAAAGTATTTATCAATACAAATTCTTCATTTAAAGAAATTATAATAGAAGTTAATTTTCGTTTAAAATAATTTTTATACATAAATCATGATAATAAGTATTAATTTTGGCTTGAAACTTAAATATTTTACCCTAAAATAATTGTGTCACAAATTTAATCTTGCTTTAAAACAATTACAAAATATATTTTCTCGAATCTATTCTTGCTTTTGATATTTTCTTTCTGCATTCATGGTTTCACGAACTACGTCTCGTTTAAAAATTGAAATTTATTTTTAAATCATGACGACATGAACTTTTATTTAAATAAGAGGAATAAATTATTTCATCTTGCGAAGTTTATATGAGTCATGATAACACGAAAGAATTGTGTTACTTTAAATATTCCTTTTATTGAAAAATGAAGTATGGCACATTCTCAAATATGACGCTAGTTATTTGCATCGAAATCTTAGAAGCCTGACCCCAGAAAGAATATGCAAGCGACTGATATTATAAATTATTTCTTCAGCGTGTGATGCAATATCATTGATGGGATCTTGATCATTATTTACTTTCTGCTTGTTCGCTTTATACAACTGTCAGGTGAGACCATTTGGAACAATGTAATATTAAATAATATTTTAAGGATTATCTCAATAAAGCAAATGCATCTTTTTGCGGCCCCTGTGAAATTTCCATAAGCATTCCAATTCTCTTTTGCAGTGGCTAACATTTCATTCAAGGACGAGTTTCTTTTGTTTTCGATGGAAAATGAAACATGTATTCATATTAACTTTGTACGTATCTATATTGTCCACTGGCTTTTCTTCAAATTTCAAACGAAAATTTACTACATCATTTTATTTATATGATAAAATCTTATGCAGGCAAGCATAGTGAGCAATAAAAGTTTCAATATCTTTCTTTTAAAGTTTAATTAAATCATACTTTTCAATATTTCTTAAAAATTTATTCCAAATAATTTTGTAAAAATATTCTTGTTTTGATTGATTATTACATTACAGTTATTATTACAACGGCATTACTTTGCCATACACATGTCTATACGGGTTTTTAAAAAAAATATCAAATGCACAAAGTCTGAAAATGTATTTAGAGGCAATTTATATATCAACAATTAACTGCAGAATTCGCTTGTGACAATCCTTATCAGCTTATTATTTACTTATCTATCAATATGAGATTTGCTGTGAAATTGCGAAAATCGCGGAAGCCTGTTTATTTCAAGCTTCTCGGTGGGTAGTGTCCCAATCCTAAATTCACCAAAATCGATAGACCACAATGGCTGAATGGTCATGGCAGCGAGCTCATTGCAGGCGAAATTTTAGTCGAACTTCTAGGAACTTATGGTGCAACAGGACTGATACACGTTAAATATGTAGAAGTTCAAAGTTTATACTTTAGGGTTAGCGTGGATGTGGAGACTGAGTTGTCAACTCAAATGTCGACCCCGTCTCCTGGACGAGGTTCGCAATCACGAGGAGTCTTTTCTGAATAGCGAATCTTAATGCCTAGCAAAATTGGTAATTGGGAGCTTTTGTTACAAAAAAAAAAAAAGGATTGCTGTAGATAGCATTTTATAACAATTGTTATATGGTCTTACAGATTTTAAATACCGTCACTTATACTTATGCGTCTATTTTACACCTTCTTAGAGTCGCACTTAGAAAAAAATACGAGGAGTATTGGCGCTGGATCTCATAATTTTGAGCTATGATCAATACTTGAGCTGGCACTCTACTCTACACCACACTACATGAGGACTCAAGAGTTTTGATAGATTTAATGGTTATTAGGACTCTATATTTTAGAGGAAGGTCTCGAACACGCAGTTTGACTGAAATATCACCGGCCACTAGCTCAATACAGTGAACATTCGACTACCGAGCTAATAATTATAGCATCGTGAGCATCCGAAACTCATATAAAGATTAAGATTTAATAAACCACAAATCTGATCTAAAAATAAAACTAATTTATAGTTCAAGCTGTAACATTAAATATGAATCTTTATTCAATAAAATGTGCGGTATTTAAAAACCATGCACTTAAAAATCATACAGTAAGTTCATATTCATTTATCCTCTATCAAATTATAGGGTTTTTATTATCAAAGTATGAATTCACATCGTTGTCATTTCTGAAAATACAATAAAAAAATACTGCTTTCATCTATATAGAGAATTAATCAATAAAAATTTGCAATAAACCTTCATTCGAAACTTAACGATTACTATTGGTTAATGAATGCAGTAAGATGTCCGAAATATCTGCTAATAAGTACTATATCAATATAATAGATGCATTCAATGCGAATTACATGTCTCAATATAATTTTTGAAAGTTATGAAAATTTTATGTATAAATGCAATAACTTCTTGATTCCTTTAAATTTATATTCCTTTATTCTTTGGACCTTCAATCATTATTTTGTCGTATTCTTTCATTTTATTTTCTAACGTATTCTTAAAATCGTGCCTGTGACTGTCATTTTTATAAAATAAAGCACCACTTTAAAAAGGATGGAATGTTTAGCTAAAAGATTTATTTGAAAGATATGAATTATCACTCAAAGAAGAACTCCTCAACTGAAACACCTTCGACCACGAGTTCGTGACCATGATCATTCGTTTATCGAATAATTTCGAAACGACAAGATCCTCTCTTTCTTATAGCTGTACCTTATTCCCTTATAACACAGGTTTCCAAAGGAATCTATGTTAATTAAAGAAAAATTTGAAGGTGCATGAGATGTAAATAGGGTCGAAGAGACTGGATCTCATTTAAGAAAATGATCACCAAAGTTTAGGCATTCCATAAGAAACTATAATGCATCTTACATAAATATTAACTATGTACTTAAGCTGGTGTCTAAAAATTAAGCATAATTGAAAATTATGTCAGCAATGAAGGAAAGCTCTGAGTGGGAATGGCGGGTATGCGAATGTAAAATGGATATAAAATTAAAAAAAAAAAAAATGTGAAAGAAAGATAACAAACCATTTTATAATTTAAATAACAGTTTGAGAGGAAACTGAGCATAAAAAAAGTTTACATTTTACTCAAAAACAAATGAAATAAACACAGCGATTTCCCTTACTTGCTATAACATCATGGATGAGATGAGGACTTAAAGAATTCCAAAACTCACGAAGAGCTCTTATCAGTTCTGGAATGGAGCTTGGTGGGCTGCAAGTTGTCTCCCAAGTATATACCACACATGCTCGATAGTAATTAGATCAGGCGAGCGAGTCAGGTGACAGTAATAAGATCAGGCGACATAAGTTGGACGTTTTCCATTTCAAGGAAGTTGTCATTCAGGCTTGTACGGTGACAAGGTGCGTTATTATTCATGAATACGAAGTCAGAATCGACGACACCTCGAAACGGGTGAATATAAGGTACAAGACCTTCATCTCTGTATCTCTTAGTGGTCATCCGTCTCAAAGTTATGGATGTCTGTTCAGAAGAGTCCGGCCTACTCCCAAATGCCTGTTCAAACCATGAATCCCACTTGCAGGAAAACAATGTCTTTCCTTGACATTCACCAGGTGAAAATTAGATCCGCATTCTCGCCATATCGTTAGACTATGAGAATCAGTATTCACACTAAAAAGATTCGTCTCAGAACATCACATTGGTTCCCTTCCGAAACTCCAATACTGATGCTCCGAGCTTCAGTTTAAACGAGTGGGCTTGAGTGTAGATATGAAGGGAATCAAATTGTTGGTCGTCTGGCATGGAGACCAATATGACCGAATCTCCTGTAAACAGTTTGTATAGAAACTCGTATTTTTTTGGTGACCGTCAGAGGTGAACTCAGTTATTTTCACAACAATATTTCTGACGCCGAGGATTTAATGCCAGATATCGGTCTTTGCGAAAGGGTGTGACTCTTGGCCGACCTAGTACTAATCGTCGGTCAAACGTTCCCACATTTCGAATCATCTGCCACAATTTTGAGATCCCGCACAGAGCATATTTAGAATTTGAGACACTCCGGCTTGTAATATTCCATATTCGAGCATTCTAACAATTCTTCCTTTTGCAAATATGTCCCATTGTCGTTTTTGGGCCATCGTTCCTTCGCACACGAATTACACGAAACCTGTCTGAACTCCTCATGCCGAGTGACCCAGTTTATCCACGTTCTAATGTGAGCAAGTGTTTTGCACATGAAAACGTCGATTAAAAGGCATAACACAAAGCATAAGATAAAATTTTACCTTCAACAGATGATCCCCCGAAAGTTATTTCGAACAAATTCACCGATATTTATTCAAATTTTTGCATTTTACAAATTATGTTTAACTTTTGGTTTTTTTGTAACCAGCATATATAATACTTGTGTAATAGGAATATTTAAAAAATTAACTATTCATACGTTAATTAAATATATTTAACAAACTTGTGCAAGTAGATGCATACTCGTTTTGAGTTCCCAAGTATCACCGCGCTTGTAACTTGTAAAAACTGTCACATTTGATACCAACAGCATTGATGGCCTTTGATTTTTGAGAGCCTGGCCATGAGAATAAACCACGCCTTATGTAAAGTGTGTGTATGTTTGACATCTTGATGATTAAAAAAAAACAAAGTGATTTTATAGCAGTATTAATTCAGTAATCAGTTTAGTACTTAATTACTCGAAGTTCTGTCGGCTAGCCACCATTCATCCCTACAGCAACAAAGTGTTTATGTTGCCAGTATTCAAAATATAAATAATAATATAATAATAAATAAATAAAATAATAGAGATAATACATTTTTAATGTTGAAAGGAAATTAACATTCCTACATTCAGCCATCTTGCGTTATTCTGACATTAGAATCAAGAAATATTTCATTTAGTCAATTGTGATGTAGTTGCTATATTCGGTTGATCAACTTTTGTGGGGATAATTATGACTTCTATAGGACTCTTCATTCTTTCCAATAAATTCTGGGCTTCTTCTAGGAAATTCATTTATCTCGCTACATGTGGATGGATCATTAAAATTACTATTGTCATTGAGCATATACATTTCATTTGAGTGAACGCCTGTTAGCATTAGTCACATTAGATAATCTGCTATGGTTTCATAATTATTTTCCTGAACAATCATATTACATTCCTGGTACTGATAATTATTTTCTCAATTTCTCAATGCTCCTGATATTATATTGATTGCTTATAGAATCTTGATATTTGTCTTATAAAATCTTGAGAATATTGAATTTTGTTATTGTTCTTTTCATGAGAATTAGGCCCATATCTTTTCTTCCTAGTAAAAAAAAATTGATCTGCTATAGAAATTGCCTTTCTTTTGAACAGCATATTATTTGTTTCATAACTAGTTCTTTTCTTCTTTTTGTTAAGAAGAATACACGACCTTGATATAAAAGATAAATCTGGATAAATATGGAACCCTGTAGAATAATTCTCTGATTCAGCCTTATTTTGTGCAGATAGTTTTCTTCTCAGTATTGTTCATCCATATCACATTTTTTGAGGGGAGGGGGAGGGAGTTTATCTTCATCTACTGTGAAAGCGCTGAGCATTGGATCTTGGAAATCTGTTCAGTCTTTGGTGTCATCTCTAACATTTATTAAAATTATTTCTTGACTGCTTTTAATAACCATAAATATCCTTTACAGCTCTCCGATCATATTTAAACATTTTTTATAACTCAAAGCTCATTCGTGAATCTTTGCTTAATGAATCCTTTTCAGTAATTTTAATGTGATAATAAGAAAAAGGAACTTTAGCATTGGCTTGTTTAAAAATTTCAATACTTACAGAATTTCGAAGATCTTAATCTGAACTGGAGTGCAACATAAAATATCAGTAAAATATATCTTCATCAAAATACTCATTCCCTTCTTTTTCCCGATTCCTTATTTTTAATACTTTCATCTTCTAATTTGAGTGAATAAATTTTCGCTGAAGGGCCTTTACGAATCAAATTTATTGTGCCCCCTGTATCAATTACTGCAGAAAGGACAGTTTCATCGAATTTCATTTTGATAGTAGTTAAGGAATTTGATTCGAATCCTTCGAAATCTTCTACTAAACTTACGTTATTGAGAGGAAAAGTATCTTTGGGATCGTGGTTAATTCTTCTAATCTCTTTATTATGGTGAAAAGCAGGAAAGTGATTGTGTCTGATGGTTTATTCCTTTGATACTTGTTATAGAATGATATTGTTTGGCGTTATTATTTCCATTTTTTTAATTTTAACCATTACTTATGATGTTATTGGAATTAAATAATAAATATTGTGATTTTGACTAAATCGAGTAAGTATTTTTTTCAGTTTGAAATGGAACTCTCTTTTTAGTACTGATTCTTACATATTCATAGTCATCGAATTTTGTAGTAAGTTCATCTGGAGCTTTTATCTGTGACCAATCATGGATGAAGTGATCAATTACATCTAGTGAAACTCATCACTTAATTTCATCGCAAATTTTTAGATCTGATAGTAGTTTAAAGGTTTCTACTTCCAAGTCCGATATCTATTCTGTAAATTAGCTTTTAATTTCGTACTAAAATTGGTTCAAGTAATTACTGGAAATAGTTGCATGATATACAGAGAGTGAAGTGTCTTGAAAAAAAATGAGGACAGAATAGAGATTAGATTTGTTTAAATGCTGGAATGAATTGGAAAGTCAGTGAGATCGTAGTGCACTCAACATTAAAGCCAGAAGGTTAAAGGATCTACGGAAGGCTGATATTTACTCGGATCCAGTTCAGAATTGTTCCTGACTCGGATCCATTTTTCGGTTATTGAGATAAGCAGAATTTTCAGTTAATTCTTAATTGATGGTGCGAGTTAGTTACTACTCCACACTCGTAATAGAAATATTTATTTTTGTTTAGTCTTGAACAAGAGTAAAAATAGTTTAAAGATTTGCCTGTTTTATTATTTATACTGATTAAATTGTGACATTCAATGGATCAAATCCTGAACTCCAAATTGGGGGAGTTACACAAGGATATCTCCAATTATTGATCACAAAAAAATCTCCAAATGGAATCTTAAAGTAATCACTAAATGTTGGACGCAAATAAATCGTTCCCTTTTACACTCAATCGGAGAATTTTTTCTCAGTAACGAAAAGTTATTTATTTTCATTATTTGTCGAAAGTTCTGATGGTATTGAATCTTAAGAAAATATTTCCCCACGTTATTTAAGCGTATTCTCCAGTTTTCCTTCTTAGTATTGCACCATCATTAATCAGAATAATTTTTCGTTAAGGATTACCTCTAAACTTGAAAGTATTCATTTTCAAACTGATCTAACAGGACGAAATGAGTTGTAATTGTTACTGTTTAACATTTCTTTTTCTTTCCATTCTTTTCGTCGTCTTTGTTTTAATAAATTTATTAATATTTTAATTTATTAATAATAATTAATTAATTATTATTAATAAATTTATTAATAATAATTTATTATTACCTTTCACCTTAACGTAGAATACGAAAATGTTGCTTTGCATTCCTTTTGTTCAAATGGCGCATTTAAAGAGTCAATGAAAGCAATGATAAACAAGTTTAAAATTGCAAGGTTTCTTTGGAAGTACGTCCAAAATCTAGAATACATAAGCAAATATAACAGTTTTGTATTAGATCAAAACGAAGCTGAAACACAAACGGTGACCAAAGCAGCAAGCTCAGTCGTTATCCTGCTGGAAGTGACAAGTTTGTTCTAAGCCTGATTTCCGAATACATATCAATATATGCTAAAACTGTCATCGTAATGTCGAGAAAAACCAAATTTTCTAATTCATTAGAAGCCATACACTTAAAAATCATAGCATTTCCTTCATTATGTTTGAGAGTTGGGAGTATATGTTTTAGATCTAAAACAGTTTTAGTTTTACGCCTAGTTTTTCAAATACTCGGTGGAGAAAAAAATTGAAACCTACTCTCATCAGAAAAAAATGTTTTCCAAAAATCTCTTGTTTTATTTTTGTAGGCAAAAGTTGATTCCAGGCATTTCCTCCAGTTTGTTTCCTTTATGAATGGTTTTTTCCTTGGAGTTCTTTTTAAACCTGCATTTTGAATAGCCTTTTTTATAGTTTGAGGATGTTGCAAAGTCTTTAGAAACTTTTTAAACTGAACCCATGGGATTTTTAAGGCTGTTTGAACAATATTTCTTTTTGATCTCATTGTTAATTTGCTGAAATACCTGGTCTGGGTGTATTTTCGATGCACTCAATTTTCGTCATACTTTCTCACTATGTATCTAACATTTGTAAGTGGTAATTTGTTTTTCTGATTTCTCGGTATGATTTTCCATTTTGATAGGGCTCAATGACATTATTTTTCATGTACGGAAATACCTCTCTAGTTTTGGGTGCCATTCTAAATTTCTTCAAGAACAATAAATATAAAATGTCAGAATTCAAAAATTATACGTTGATAACAATTATTTATAAATACTATATTAATAATCTTTTCAATTATTGACATTATAAAAGCTTATCTTGTTGTGGAAGTGTATAAATACTTTTTTTGAAAGAAACTTTTAAACTTTTCTGGTTAGAAACTTACAATTAAATTTCATCAATATTTTTGGTGCTTAATCTGAAACATACGGTAAATATATTGTATTAAATTTATATCTTACAAAAACATTTGTTTTTAATTTAGTTAAAAATTGAAAATATTAGAATGTACAAATAATTATATCGCCAATTATATATGTATAAACGAATATAAGCAATTTTAAGAAACACGGTGATCATTAACATTTAAAAGGACAAAATGCTCCGTAACGTGATTTTCATGGAAATGCAACACCCTCACACATAGCTACTTCTGTCATAAACTCTTTCCAATCTACATTTAGTGAGAATCGTATTCTAAAATTCTGCTTTCCGCACGAAAAGCTTCCAAAGTTTTCAAACCTTGTGTCTTTTAACTTTTATTTGAAAACTCAGAAGTTCAATTATTTATCTATATCAATAATAGAAACACTGCGATAAATATTGTTCCGCATTTGACAACTATTCTACTGAACGACTGGCGTCATTCTGAATATACTGACTGATTGCTTATTAACGTCGCTCATAGAAACAACACGAGGTCTACTGGCCATGGATTTCATAATTTTTAATAATCATCTCGGTCAAGTGATGAAGGGCGACACCTGAAGTGGCATCTGCTTCCCCATATCAACCAACCTCCACACCAAGGGAGAGCTTAGAGCTTCAACATATTTAATGTGTATCATCGCCGCTACACAGTGGATCTGCAGTGGCATCAGGACTCGAACCCAAAACTTGACGAAAACAATGCCGGACACGAGCCCACGACCATGATCACTACGCTTTTGGAGTCACATTCTGAAGAGTAATAACCATTCCTTTAATGTGAAAATGTATCGCACAAATTAATCATTAACTATGGTTTCAAATTTCGTAATCAAAATTTAACTAATTTTGGTTATAGATTTATGAATTTCTTAAAACACTCCATTACATAATTCTAAAAGTATATGTGAAAATATTTTCGCTCTGTTGTAAATACATATCAATCTGTGCATTGTACATATTTTTATGATTCTTGTATCTCCCTATGTATCGACTAATTTTGCTGTTAATCAGAAAGTAAGGAACACATTGAAATTAATCAAAACTTAATTTTTACATACTTTAATATTTTAAAAAAACATTTGGGACAATTAAAGATATTTCATATTCCTACATTATTATTAATTTCAAATTATATTTCAGATTAATAGCTTGGGAGATAATATTTGACTGAATATGTGACAAATCTTTACAAAACAGTTCCCTTCTAAGACGTTTGTTTTAAGATGTAAATTAATAATAATAAACAAAAATGCAAAATAAAACTAGTATAGTAAAAATTGTACAGCAAAAATAGTTTAAAGTAATTGAAAGTAAGAAAAAAAATTATTTTCCTTATTTAATTTTTATTATATCTTTCTTTTAGCAATCCATAAGTAAATAGTAAAGTTTTTTCAAACATTTAAATGTGTTTCATTCTAGACGTGGTTTTGAAAATTAGTTTCAAAAATTACATCATTAGTATTACCAATTTTGTGATTTCGTTTTCATGGATAAGATATATTTTTTTATTTTCTATCTCACCTTTAACATTCAACTCCAGAAAGAAATAGAGAATCACGTGTTTTCAATCGTTTGCAGAACCTTTTGTTTCTAGTTGCCTTAAAGTAACTTATACATGTTTACAAGAAGCGATTAAAATCTTGTTGGAGCAGATTTATAGAGAAATTGTACTTTCCTAAATAGTTTAGAAGAATTGTCAAGTCAGACAAGAGTAATATTACGTCTCTCGTAGAATAGAAAGTAAATATTCACAAATTTTATAGCCTTTGAAGCTGTTTTACATAATTGTTCCAAGAATATATTTCGAAATATTTCAGAAGATTATTCACTCAGTGCTTAAAGGTTGTCCCTTTATTAATTGAAATTTGCTTTTATTCTAAAACGACTATACTCATAAGAAGAAGTCAATAAAGTTTATCTCGGATAAAATAAAAACGTAAACAAAATGTTGACGAGGATAATATAATCGTTGTTTTAATTGGATTTTGAAAATATAGAATATCTTATCGATAAAATAAAACTTTACACTGGAAATTAGTGCTAAAATGTTCAACATTTTGATCCCATAGCGTCCTTTTAGTCATTATACTGCAGTAAAAGCAATTACAGAAAACTAGGCAAATCAATTTATTTATTTTTAAAAATATCATTAGTTCGGGATGAAGTTTTATTTAAGAGAGAGGGTTTTATATTTCTATAAAAAAAAGCCGTATTTTTAAACACTTATTCCCAGCGAAGAGAAAAGCTTGAAGCTGAAGCCACAAAATGATAGTAAATAATTTCCCGGCAAATATGAGAGCACAATTGCAAAAATTTCATTAAAACTTGACCATGATCGCCATATTTTGGCACATTTCAAGAAATCCATTCGGCAAGCGGAAAGCGTCAAGTTGAAGCTGCCGTGATATTGACCGCTCGAGCATCTTGTACCAAAATTGCTAATTGATCACTTCGAAGCTCGTTCTTTATAATCATTACAGCTTAGCAGGCAGTGAGTTTCGTTATTGGATTATTTTTTTAGCTAAAAAAATCACCTAACTAAAAAAAACACCTCAGGCTCTATTTCATCACTTAATTTTTTTTAAAGAAAGTATAATTTCAATGATTTTCTGAATCGATTCAATACGCAGATAGATGTAGAGGTCTTGTTACCCGAGAGTTAATGGGTAATATAAAGATAAATACGATAGTTCATGATTAATATGATTTTATTTTTATTTATTCGAGATGTTTCGCGTTTTATTGGGAATAACGCATATCTAAGTACATAAGAAATCATTTGAGAAAGAGTTATATTTTACTTAATTACACTGCTAGTCATTAAAATTGCAACACCAGGAAGGAATGATCTAATGAACGTCAAAATCACATGAAAGGAAGAAGAGATTAGGATATGTCAATGATTAGTACTAAAGCGCATTTAGAAGACGCAAGAGAGAGAAACGATATCTGAAGCACTGCATAAAAGAAAAGTTGTGTAGTTGATTTCTCATTCGAAAAGCACTTTGTAAGGTCGGAGTTTGCTCAGAATATCGAGTTATGCCTCGAATTAGAAGAAGAAATGCAGTACAGCAAGTGACAGAATTTGATAGAGGCAGGACCGTCGCCTATCGAGAGTATGGATTATCGTTCCGTGATATTGCCCGTCGCACTGGTTGAAATCCAACCACTGTCGTGCGAATATGGAGTCAGTGGGTTGCTGAGGGTCAAACTGAAGGGCAAGCAGGAGAGGGAATACTGCATTCTGAAGAGTTTTGCGACAATGTTAGGCGAGTGGTCATATTTACAAATTCGTGACCAGCAATATTTCTGTAACGAAATATGAATTCCATGATTGCTGGTTGATTTCATTAACATCACACTAGAAGCAACACGGGGGCTATTGGCGACGGACCTCGAAATTTTGAGCCGCAATGAAGTGAGGAGTCAAGCTTGCTTCCTCGAAAAACTCATTTTAAAGCGGGGCTGCTGACCTTCAAATCTATTGCATCTTAAAGTCCTCCAAAGTGGTCTCCGATATTTCAGTTGAGCCACTTGTGTTTGAGATTTGATTTGATTAAATTTGATTTGATTTTGATTTACTCAGTCGTGTAACTGGACAGATGACTTTTAAATCTTTCGGGGATCAAAGTCCTCTTGTTGGCGTGGTGTGCAGATTAAGATATGGAGTTATGAGATCAATTATCGTCTTCAACACTCATCCGTGGCTCAAAATTAAGTTCGATATCAACAGCCTATCAAAATGCGACATTACTAAACAATCAATAAATTTCCATGGCCTATAAGTACTAACTTTTGAAATTAAAATATTAAAGTTATCAAAGGAAGGTCTAGTGTGTATCTAGAATTTCTGGAAGTTCCTCTTGATCCCGACATTGTTTATACAATTGTAAAAAGTTTAATTTAACAAAGAAAAACAGCAAGGAATGATAATTTGTTATTTTATACAGAGCAAAAAGAACTCCGTCGCTCAGTAAAAGTAAAGATTATTAGATGGCGACATATAATTGCGTCAATCTGCTCGTAAATAAATGGATTGTAAATACCATTCAAGTATAAATAAATGTCTACCGTAAATTCTCGTTTTGTAATCTCGGAATATATCTTTCTTTTTTTCTGCTTCGTCGGATAAAATAATACAAGAAACATTTTTCACCTAAATTTTTGTTAGAAGAAATTGTATTTACTGAGCTTCACTTCGAGATGTCTTTATAAGAATTAATGATAATTTAATTAAAAATATTAAGCGTTTACTTTTAGGCTTATTACTAAAATAATTTATATTAACTATAAACATTCTAAGTATATAAAAATGATTACTTTTATATTCATCAAAATCTGTATACGAATGATACTTTATATAGATACAAAAACAGATTTTTTCGTTAAAAATTAAATGCGTTTTTGTGAAACCAGCGTAGGAATAGTATATCTATATTGTTTACTTAAGCAGTTTCTTTAACTCGATCGAACTTAAATATTCTCACCATTTTTTTTAAATATTTAATACCAGCTGATTCATAACACAAACAAACTTACTAAGGGCTTGTTTATGTTAGAAATTCTAATCAATGTAAGAAAAATCTAATAGCTATTTATTCGATGAAGTTCCTTGTAAATGGTGATATTAATCATTTACGTCACCATTGCTGCTCGGAGCAGATAGTTTTTTATTCGGACACGAAGTTCACGTATGCATCTTGTCGGACAAATTGAATAGCATTGTTTGAAAGCAAAGTGGTAGTTTTAATAGTACTAAACTCCGATACATTTAAATCTTAAATAATAACCCTAATGTTTTGTAAGTTTTTATTTAACTCGCAATGTTCATAGGTAAGTAAAAAATGTCTTTCTAATTCAAAATGTATACTGAATTTTAAAACGCTTCCTGTCATCCGATCGAACCGAAATTTTGAATACAATAAAACCACCTATCGATTTAACAATACAACGCTATCGTATCCTCAATCTGCCGACGGATATAGAAGGGAGAGATTTGAAGACCGTGCCCTGCATTTAACAATTTCCAATTGAAATTTTGCAGGCAAGTATGGCTCACATAATTGCTCTTTAGTCTTAAATTTCCAGATCAAAAATTAATGAAGCTATAATTTGAAGATGGACTAGAAAGTATAAAAATAATTTTTAATGTAAAATAATGTATAATTTTAAAAAATGAGACATTATTACTTATTTTAATTTTATATTTACGGTATTATGGTTCTTAAGTTATTGGTCATTACCTGGGTATCTTAAATTAGAGCTTCAAGCCTTTATATATTCCATCATTTTGCATGTAAAAATTATTTGATACCTTTTAATCCAATTTCAAATAAAAGCTTTGTTTTAATTTTTTAACTTATATTTATAGTAATATTAAATAAGATTTTGAAATTGGGGACAATATGGATGTTCAAATTTTTTAACAATATTAATTTTTTTCAAAAAAAATTATAATTACAATAAAAATTGTAAGAATATTTTTTGAATATTCTCAGAGAATATAATTCATGCATGTGAAAAGTTAAAAAGGAAAATTTTTGAGTAAACCTTCTAGACAGAATATGTTTCATTTCTCAACAACCCTTACATTTTACTTACAATCCTATTTTTTCATTGTCATTTGTTTAATTATCTTCATTATTCTGTTTAAAACATCGCTCACTTACGGAAGAAAACTCTCGCTCAAGATGTTTAACACTTTAACATATCATTGGTTTATCTAATTCTTTAGAGTGCCCCCAATTTTTTTTTTTTTTTCATTCTCAGCTATTTTTATATTTGTACATTTAATACAGATTCACAACATTAAACTAAATCTTTATAGCTTCATTTCTCTTTTACAATTAACTCTAGAATTTCAATAATTTAATGTTTCCCTCTATATTTTTCTGTCCAACTCCTCCATAGACTCTTACTTAAAATCATAACATCCAATCACTGCCATGTAAGTTATTTCCTTTGTCTTACAAACTATTTTTAAATATAAAAAATATTAGAATAAATAACCCAGTTAGTAATATACCTACAATTTAATTTGAAAATCTAATTTAAATATATGTTCTTAGGTGAAATATATTTTTGACATTTCATATATCATCCATCTTGTATACAATAAAAAGTTTGCGTATGTTAACTTTTGCTTATGCCATCATTTATGCCCACTTACAGCAGAAATAACCTAAATTTTTAAAAATATATTATAACAATAGCGAATTTCTTATTAGAATAGAGTTATCTCATTAAACGCCTTTGTATATCGCAGCCTATTTTTTTCGACCAGTTGTTTTTTAAAATGCATGAGGGAAGGAGGGACCTTTAAACTATTTCATAAAAATTTATAAAAAAAAATTATTAAAACGGCATGCTCTTAAATGGGAACAAATGGAGTTTAAAATTTCAAACTCGCACACACACATTTTGCGTTAGAAATTAGAATTGCTCAGAATTTAGAATTGTTAAAATTTATTTTCTAATAGTGGTTTTTCTTCGATTTGAATGGAAAAAATTAGCTTACCCATTCTTTTTGTATATTTTTGTGTATCTTTTTATTTGTTCATTGTTACATTGTTTTTTCTGCATTACTTTGAGTGAAGAAAGGTTTGACAGCTCTAATGAAGCATTATGTCACATTTTTTGCCCCTAAGTCAAGTGTTTTTTTAACAAATTCCTTCCTGAATTTCGTGGGAAATGGTTCATCTCATCAAAACGCACATCTTTGGATACGTATTCAGAAGGGCCAACACGTGATGCTTTCCATCTCTCTTATATGCTTTTTTTTCCATTTGTACAATAGCTTCACGAAGAAACTCTAATAGCATCAACTTTCCCTCACATTTTCTATATACTCTCCAAAAAGCTACAAGTACCATATTTAGTATGTTTGTAGAAAATGGTAAGCACCATTTATCGTCCCTAATTTTTAGACTGATACTGACTGAAAAATATATCAAGCATATCACCCCCTCTTTTTTATTTGTTGTAAAAGGCAACAACATGTGGCGGTGTTGTATAATTTTTTTCTTCTTTTCAGTTGTATTTCACCTTTTTTGCTGCCCCTATCGGTTCTACTGGTTTAAAATTTGAAGCTAAACAAACAACCTATTGTCTTTCCATTTCACAATGCTTATAGAATCTTAGTATTCGAATCAATGTTCCTCTGTCTCTTTTCTTAAAAGCTTTAAAATTTATTACTGGGAAATTATGTCATCAGTTATCACGAATTGCTGTTATGGTACAGAAGTTTCTATTCTTCATTTCTTCCATTAATCGTATGTACGTAAAAAAAGTTGTCAAAATAAAATTCCTTTTTTGGTGTATTTGAAATGCATGCATTCAAATCTGACATTACTCTTGATCATAATCGCAATTCATTGTTAAGCTTCTGTTCTTCACCAGCATATATTTGTAGATTATAAGATTATACCTACGATGATGCAAGAGCCCACATTTTATGCTCAAATTTCATGGATTTCGATCGCATATGGAGGCCGCGGTAGCCTAGTGGTCATGGTTTCGGATTCCTGGCCGGCAGTTTTCGTTCAGTCGCGGGTTCGAGCCTTGGCCACCAAAGACCCGCCGTGTAGCCGGGGCTGATGCCCGTTAAATCTATCAGGACCCGAAGTTCTCCCGTCGTGGTGTGGAAGTTAGGAGAGAGAGAGGGGGCCAGCTCAGGTGTCATCCTCGTCACTTGATCGAGGTTCAAAATTAAGAGGTCCTTCGCCAATAACCCTCGTGTTGCTTCCAGTGTGACGTTTATAAAAACTAAACTAAGTTCGATCGCATATGCATTTTGCAAAATGATGACCTGTTTATGGAATCACAAAAATTTAGGAAATACGCAAAGCCACTGAAGCTCTTTTCACATAGTATCGATAAATAAATGCAACTTAGCCAATTTGTTCTTTAGGTTAATTGTATCATTGTTGCAAAGATGTATATTTTTCTTGATGTGGCGAAAGCATTGTCTGCTCATAAAATTGTGAGTAACAGGCATACAGCAATCGTCCTATGTTCTCCAGTACAAGTCTTCCAGAATGGGATAATGATATCTGGAACAAAGTACTATACCCAAAAATCTTCGAAGTTCCTTTTCTATCAAAGAAAAACCTATAGTATTCTTTTGATTTGTATAATGTTCAGTTTCTTCAATAATGAAAGCAATAATTTCGTCATCAAAATTCGGATGGAGCTCATATGTAGTACTCTGCGCTAATTCTGGAATTTCTTCTTCTAAAGTAAAATCCCCCCCCCCTTTTAATATTGGTAGTACATCTAAGTCTTATGACAAGCCAAAGATTTCCTTAATGTGACTCTTGCTTTTTTTTTAACTGCTTTTCAAAACATTATTTTCTTGTCTTGTGCTTTTCGTATTTTCTGCATCTGTTCTGATTCATGTGAGCTTTTATAATAAGTAGATGTTATACTAATTTATGTAGATGTCTATGTTTAACTACTTTTTCCCTCCTTTCTAAAAACACCTTATATGAGTAATTTTCTCAGTTTCCTGCAGTTTTCAAATTTACAGAAATTTGTACTTTACCACAACATCCCGGGTACATTGACACATATATTATTTTCTTCTAAATTTTTGTCATTTTTTTATTCTTTCTCTAGAATATGTACTTCACTAGATTCAAATAAGTACAACAGTCTAGATTTGAAGAGGAAAATAAAATGTCCATAGAATTAACATTACATTCTCGAATTCAAAAAATCTGTTGGACTTTAATCAGCAGCCTCCATTATATTATACGGCAAACGGTAGCTCGAAAAATATTTAATTCCGAAAATATGTCAAGATTTGAAGTAGGTATTCCAAAACTTTCAAAGTGAAACATCCAAAGTTATAAAACATTTCACAAATATAAAACTGAGTGTTTAGTTACTATAGTTTAAAGTTACAAAACTATTCTGTGAAGTTTGAAACTTGTAAAAGTTTCAAGGAGTACAGAATGCCTATAGAGCTAGTATCTTTCCCCTCGAATTTTCAAATTACTCAATACGACGTCTTAGAAGCATGATGCTCCAATGTAAGACGAATTTTTGTTATGAAATGTCATGTATAATTATTTCATATATGTTGTAAAATGTTGTTTTATTCCTGACGAAGCAATCGACATGGTTTTTGAAGTTAGCCAGTTGAAATATCCACCGTTGTGAAGGAGCTTAGTCTACTCTTAATTTATTGAACTTTTTTTCCGACTATCTATTTCTTTCCAACGCAAATTCCGCTAAACACTGTCAATATGCCTCCTAATTTGGAGCCACCGTCAAATGACAAGGTCAGCACTTGAGCTGTCACCCCCTCCTCCCTTCTACATCAACGTGAGGACACTCAGCGCACTCAAATTTATCGTGCAGCATCCCCCTAAAGACGAGTTTTTTGTGGTAACGAGGTTCGAACATACTAAAGCATAGCCGAACAAGTGCTCGACGCCAAGACTATTGAGGTTCGCGTCCTGCGAGAGAGTTATTTATTTTATTGATCTATGTTCTGTGATTAAATTATAAATACCAAATGAGGTAATTCTTATCAAATATGTGTTCCTTCTTCCCTATCATAAAATAAATATGTAAATAAAACTAAGAAAATAATATAAGAAGATTTTCTGTGATACATGTTCAGCTTTTCCGCAGATTGAACGCAATTCATGTCTTTTGTTTTAAATGGAAAGAATAAAGAAGTGGTACAAAGTAATGATGATTCTCTGACATTACAAAATTGTGATTCATACCAAGAAGGAAATCAAATTAAGGAGAAATGGCTTAAAGTCTTGGAATAAATACGGTGGATTCACAATAGCCTTCTGATAATTTAACTCTATTTTCAGCCATTTCTTGAATTCCTGATGACATTTAAATCAAGATAGCTTACTAATCCATAGATAAGAAGTGATCAAAATATTTTATGAGTTTTACTTTAATGATGTTAAATGAAATTAAAGTTTTGCTTTAATCACTAAAGTTTTACTTCAATGATGTTATTACTCGTGCAAGCAGACATAAAGTGTGAGCCAAATATGTTATATACATAAACATCGACTAAACACACAGATTTTCTATTTTAAACAAATTCGATTATTTTAATCGATTTGCTATTAGTTGGAAATGGATCTCTCTCTTCCTCACTTTTTTAAACGTAAAAAGAGACTAAAAAATTAGAAAACTTTCCATATTTTAAATTCCCTTGAAATCATTTTCTTATACTCAATCTAAGTCAACTGCTTGTAATAATAAATGAATAGCTTTGAAAAACACAGAGTCGAGTCAAATTTCGATTACGCTCGGCTGTTTTAAGAATTTACGTTTATATAAATACCAATGGGTAAAATAAAAATGAATAAAAAATCGTCATATGCAAACGATTCGGGAATTCTATTTAACATTAAAACATAATAAGAATAAAAATTAAAATGTATTATTTTGATCCTAATCTAAATGTAGAACTAATTATGTTAATTATAATAATCTAAATGTAGAACTTATAATAGTTCTGGAATTTTTTAAGAAAGTTCTTATTTTGCAAACATGAGTTAAAATTCTAAAATAATATAAAAACATTAAGTAAAATATTATTCTACATACAACAAAAAGTAAGAAATATTAATTTATCCACCTTCTTTTCAAAAATTAAAAATATTCAAATTTGTTAATTATCTGCATCGTCCTTAACAAAGTTGAAGAATTAACGAAAAATTTGAAAACTCTTGGACACGGAATTAGCTTTTCTCATTCGTGTACGATGGCAATGGATCATAAATAAGTGCATAACTCTGTTCTTAGGGAAATTCGATATATTTTGTAAAGTTATCATACTAAAATAATATTGATACCTAATTATGTAATTCGAAAAGTTACTTTATTAAATCATTTATCTGCTATCACATATACTTATTTAAAGTGTTTCATCACGAGTGATTTCTGATTTATTTATTCGCGTTAAATCACAATACTTATTCCTTTTCTCGTTCCTTTCATAAATAAGATTAATTTGGTACTCCAGAAATATTTTTAATTAAAAATTATGCCTTTTAGTTTATATTTTCATATAGAATCTCATAAAAACGTATGCTATTTCTCCATTGAAAGAAAAACAATTCAATAAAATAAGTTAAATAAAATCTTATCAATATATTTCAAAAAATCTTTAGGACACCTTTTATACGTTGTTGAGGTTTGCTTTGAGGTTTATACGTTTTTGAGGTTTTGCTCTTTTTTTTTTTTTGCATAAAAACGATTTACAAATCTAGATTTGAACAAACATTTAGGGCATGAACATCTGTTGTTATTTTCAAGAACACTTTTCCAAAACGAAGGAAGTTGTAGCAAAAACTAAATTTCGCAGAAGTAAAAATATTGATATGAAAACAACGAAAAAATATTGACCTTTTTTATTACATGATAATTGTTTTGTAGAGAAATCACTGCAATTTTTTAGTGCAATGCTGTAAATATTTTCATTCTGTTTTGATTTGGTCAAGTAGAAAAAAGCCATTTTTTCGTTGTGTTATTAAATCTAGAGCATTGTATTACACGTTAAAAGTAAGTATGGTGTTGTATTTGTGATTTTCATATGGGAAGAATTCATCATAATTACGAAGTAAAAGAAAAAAAATAATCAATAAAAATAAATATGATACAATTTTCTCTTTTACATAATAGGGAGATATTCGAACTGAACTGTGACTCCCTTTTTCATTATTTAATTCAACTGTCATTGTTCCTTCTAATTCAACAACAATACAAATTAGACTCCAACTGAAGGAATAAGTACATGATAAAATATTTTATTTATCACTCAAGAATAGATAAGATCGCTCTCTCTCTCTAGAATCCCACTTAATTCATCAAATCTAAATTAGTTTCAACTAATAAAATCTAAGCGTACCAATTCACTCGTTTCAATTCAATCACTTCATTCAAACGGTCAATTATTATCAAAATACGAAAATTAAGATTCATTTCAATCCGAAAGATAAACTGAGATGCTTTAATACAACTTACAATTAAAAATCAGTTCGCCGTTATCTTCTACCTCCCTTCATTTTCCTTTCAATTTTACTTCATTTATATATCCCTATTTATAATTCAATTCATTTTATTTCTATCTTCATCTAATTAATCTAATCACATTATATTTGGGTAGGGAAATAATTGTAATTTTATGCAATCCAGTTTACAATGAAGTCTCCGAGGTTAGTGGAAAACTACGAATGGTCCAACATCACAGAACTGTTAAATTTTGTTAGAACCTTCCTCAGAAAAATCATTTCGAGTGCAAAGATATTCTTTGTATTTGGCACTTAACATCAAAGTATAAAAATAATCAAAATTTTGGCTTGTAAAACTGTTTGATCGAATCCAATAATGAAACAAAAGTATTTAAATCATTACAAAATGATTAAAAAACTAGAATATAAAAGTATCGCAATATATTTCAAGTTCTGGATCAAATAATACGTTTTTTTTTTTTTTTAAAAAAAAAAACAATTGAATTATGTATCATAAATATGCGATAAACATGCACGACGGATTATTGTCGGTATTTTTTCTTCGTTTTGTGCCCTTGAAAATGGAACATGCCGGAAACCACATTTGAACAATTTAGTTTATAAACATTTACACCTCGTCTCTTAGGGAATTTGAAGCTTAATTTGGTTATGAACCTCTCTCCATTATTCCAAGTATCGATTTTTGGAGATATTGCGACTAGAAAACGGTAATTATCTTCCTATAATGTCATTCTTCTGCCTTCCTAGTACTGAAACTTACGAAACATAATATGTTTGTATATTTTGAATCCCCACTAACTCTTTAAATAAGGTTTATTTGTTTTCCAAACATAGCTTCTTTAAAATGTAACGTAAACTATTGTGAATACATAAATAACTTGCAAAAAGGTATGTAATAACTAGACAGCAAAGAACGGGCAGATTTGCTAGTCGTAGAAGCACGAAATATGGACCAGACTTATCTTACCATCACACTGGCTGATGTTATCGAAGCTAAGTGCAGAATTTTCAGCCAATCTCTGAAGAAACCAATCCTTACATGCTCCAAATCGTTATCAACCCAAATATTCGAATAGTCGATTAATTATCACAAATCAACTTGAACTGCTTAGCGATTTTTTTCTCTGAAGCATGCTAATAAAATACTAAAGATAAGAAGAAAGATCTAGAAGACTACGAAAAAAAAAAAAAGGGGGGGAAGAGATTTTCTCAGAATTATTTTAAAAATTTACTTGATTTTATTGTTTTCGAAGTTTTTTTTGGATACCTGACTGCATGTTTATTAAGATGATGCGTCAATATGTATACTGCAAAATGTATACTTTTTTTTTAAATTTCAAGAAGTTTTGAAGTTCTCAAATTCCAAAGATCCGAAACCGCAGCACGTAGTAAATAACTCATGACATTTCGGAATGAATATTTTTAATTCGAAATCTGAAAATAATATATTTCTATGGTGATCGTCTTATTTTCATATTAAAATGAAGATCAGAAAAAAAGCGCTGTGGCCGGACATCTCAAACAATTTAATAAGCCCATTAAGCGAAATCGAAAAAGTTAAATTTCAAAAGTTTGTAGAAAAATCCGTATTTCGAAAACTGTTGAGCTTTGTATCAGATAACTATTTTTCATTGCCAATAGATAATCGTACAATTAAAAATGTTTTCATTTATTTCCATCATAGTCACACATATTTCTTTCCAGTGTTTATATTATCATTATATTAAATGATTAAAATCAGTAATGGCTAAGTGTTTATTTGAACTTTGTTTAAATATTAAACCAAAGTATTACAATAATATATTTTGATTTAATATTGAGAAAAGTCACGGAAAAAATAATAACTTCCCAACATGTCAAATCTTATATGTATGGATTCCGCGAACATTCCCAAATTTGAAGGGATGAAACCTTACGACCGTGGGGGGAAAGGTGGGGGCGCTGAGTCACGCATACCATCCATATAAAAAACGAGTTTACTTTTTTTAATAGTTACCATTCACCTCCATTCACATTTTTTTGAAGCGTAAATCTCTTCTCAATCTTGCTACTTCCAAATTCGCTCTTCTTCTCTTTACCCTAAGGAATAATTTTACTTTTACGAGGGGAAAAAGCTGGCAGCCTCTATTCAAATCATAGAGAAAGAATGTGACTAAGATCGTACTGCATACAACCCAATGGGAAACACTCCACGCTTCAACCTTCACCGCATAACTTTCCCTCTCCCCTCCTCTTCCACAGTGCTTTCTAAGCAGTAGGCATGTTACGATATGCATATCAAAATTCTGCATTTTAAAAACTTCTAATGAAATACTACTTAGCATGAAACTCACGGACATTACTTAAGCTTATCTTCTATTGCATCAAACAAGTTTAATTGCGGAATTTTTTTTTTTTTTTTTTTTTTTTTTTTTTTTTTAAAGTTTTAATTCGCTGCAATAGTTTCAGAGATTAAGCTTCTTTATTAGTTCATAAATATTGTTCATTATTAATGTAAATAATCATTATTTTATGCATGTGTATGCAGACA
>BMAW01034875.1:712118-738425 GCA_019974015.1 Nephila pilipes | reverse complement strand
AATATTCTTTCATAAACTCTTAATATTCTTTCATAAACTCTTAATATACTCTTCATACTCTTTCATATACTCTTCTTTTAAATTTACAAGTACTACAACGTTAATATTATACCCAGACTTCACTTTTTTACGCACAGCAGCTTATTTTGTTACATTACGCAATTTTGTTTGCATAAATTGATTTTTTTTCTGGCGAAAATATGTTCCGGATTTCATTTCCAGTATTGTAATGCTAAATGGCTTTTTCACATAACATGTTCGAGGTAAAAACAGATATTTATGAAATGTTTCTTTAAGCTTCTAAAGTATAATAACAATATAATAATTGAATACATGTAGTACAACATTACGAATTTTTTTATATGAAAATTGGGGCATTTTTTGTGCCTGAAAACGTATTACAAATTTGGTTCAGACCCTTCGACATAAGGCAAAAGCAACCTCAAGATGGAACTAGGCTCACTATTTCAAAAATTTCATGTTTTGCTAAACTTTTGTAAAATAATTCAGAGGATAATTAAAGAAAGGGAAAATGTAAAGTATGATATTATTTCAATTTTAAATATTATGTAGGTTTGAAAATTGTATGCATTTCCATCCCCAAGCATACCATTAACAAAATAAAAAGTTTTAAAAAATTTACAATGACTCTCACATACACATTTTAATGCGTCAATAATTCGAAATTCTCTCTCTTTGTGTCATCTTAATTCAATACATAAGTTTTTTACCTCCTTAGTAATTATTTATCTCTGTCTATAGAATTTAAAAAATAATATCAGCTCCCATCGAAGAGAAAGATGAATTATAATCGTTCGGATTCAGAATTTCTTCTTTTTTTTTCTTTATAAATTGCCGTACCAAACTGACAAAAGTAAATGTCTTTTTATTTTCTGAATACATGTTCCCTTAATTTATTGTTTCTCTATGCTATGTTTTCACATTTTTAACGCATTGTTGGAAGAATTTGAAATAATGTATATTTTTTGAAATGTGACCTCGGAATTATTTTTCAGAATAAAGAATACAATTATTTTTTGCGGTCTCAATGACTGTTATTTACCTGTCACTTTTTAGGATACTGGAAAAAAATTATTCTTTTTTTTTTTTTTTTTTACTGTAAACAATGAAATTAAAATATAGCCAATCGGTTACATCGTTAAATAAATAAAAAAAAGCATATATTTACAATCATAATGCTTATATGTGAAATATCAAATTTAACTGTTTTAAAATATATTCCTTAAAATTACTAGCTCTTTGTAATTATAAGCAATAACTTCAAAAAAGTCCAATGTAAGTAAAACCAAGCTACAGTACAATGGTGAAAAATTACGAAAAGTAACATATTAGGCGTACTAGTCCTAAGATAATCAATATCATTATTACACCATTATTTATTTAAAAGATGATTCGAATATTTATGCAAATTCAATATATATATATATTTTAATTTCTGGTTTAAATCTTTTTTAAGACAAAAGAATCTCGAAAAACTTTATGCATTGAACAGGCTACTTGTGGCATAGCTATCACATAATCCTGAAAATAAGTGTGATCTGTATAACAGAAAAGTCCTTTTTACTTAGAAGACAATTTGCAATGGAGTTTAATGATAAATTTATTTTTTGGAAACCATTTTCAAAACATCTAAAATGTTTTTAATTTTTTTTACTGAACAACAAACAATGTCCCTGTGTACCACTAAGTATCACACAGGGCTTACAGAAGTATTTTTTTTTAATTTAAAAGTAAAATTGAAACAACATCTACCCACGACAATAATATTCTATTAAATTAAAAGCAAGTTAAGAAATGAAACTTCCTAAAAAGATTCAATATATTTTAGAAGAAGAATTGTTAAGAATGATAAAAATTGTTTTAAATTAGTTGAATCGGATATGTAAACAAATGTTAAACTTTTTTTAGGGATGATGAAAAAGTTTTCAAACTTTGCTTAAAGAGAGAGGATGCGTAAGTTTGAAACTTTAGAGTAACTTCTACATCAATTTTTTTTCTAATGCATTTTGTTAATTGAATTATTATGAATAGTTTTTAAGTATCTAAATCGCATCAATTTAGTGTTAATCAGTTAACAAAACAGCAGCATCAAAACTCTTCTATTGAATCTTATTTTCAAGGCAATTTAAAGGGAATTTGTTGGCAAAATAAAGCTACAAATATATTTTTTCACAGTTAAATAAATGCAATTTTAAATAGCAAGATCGCCCTCCCATACGCATTAGGAATCTTTTGAAATTCTTTTCTTAGTTAATGAGTTAAATCCTTTAAAAAAATTCGTTAAAGAAACTCTATAGGGAAAAAAACCAAAAAGCCTTTTTTTATTGTTGTTAAAATCTTTACATAGCAACTGAAGTTAAAATAAAAAATTAAGTAAACCTTAAAGGGAAAAAAAGGTGAAATTTAGTTTGTATTGAATACAAACAGGATGAGAATTTCATTAGCGTTGTTTTGGTATAAATGAAATGCAACTAGCGTAATGAGTAAAATAATTTAGAGGAAATAGGTTTTTTTACTAATACAAATATGCGAAACATATTTTAAAATTTGGAATACACTGGATTTTGTCCATATTGAGTTTTTAAAAAAGAAGTAACTTAGAATTTATGATATTTAGGATATTCAAATTCTATGGGGGGAAAAAACTTTTAAATTCCCTCAACATATTCTAATTCTTCTGAGCTTTAGTGTCAAGCTGAAAAACAATTGATAAAAGAGAAATTACTTTTGTCATTTACTAATTTTATACGATATTGACAATGCTGTTTACCAAATCATATGGTTTTTATTGTATTTTAATAGCATCAGATCAGCAAGGTAATAAGTTAGACAATTTGTACAAAATTAAATAAAGCAATCAATTTAAAATAAATTTTTTGCTTATTAGTTACAACTTTACCAGTTAAATAATTATATATTACTAGTTTTTAATTTTAAAAACTTATTTATCTTGTAGTTACACAATTTTGTAAGTTATTTTCGACTTTTAAGCAAAAAGGGCGATTTAAATCTGCATAAGAAATGCAAGGAACTTAGCAATCAAACTTTGATTTGATTTTTTTATTCGCCATTTTAAGCCTAATATTTTTATTGCTTTTTAATTTAGTCTTTAAAAAAAACATCACATGGACATTTTAATAAATCTAATTTCTCAAAGCTCATGGTCGTCTAAGAGAAATTTCTACCGTGACAGATTTAATTTGCCGTGGCCGCATATCAAATATATTAGCAGAAATAGCCATGCCTGGCAGGGATACAAACTTGGCCTTGCGACTGGCTATGTACATAGATCACTAGGTCAACAAAAGTGTCTCTTAAATCTATTTAAAAGAATGTAAGTCGTTCCTATGACCAAATCAAGGAATATATATGGATCGCGAGACCAGATCTTAAGGTTTTTGATAATCTGTTTTCAGCTTGTAAGTTAAGAGTTGAAAAAATGTATTAATGATTTTTATCATATGACCAAACAATGGAATATAGATGAATCAAGTGACTCAATTCTACGATTTTTGAAAATATGTTTTCAACTTGTAAGTAAAGGTTTGAAAAAGTGTATTGATAATTCTATAGTAATAGTAATCCAAAAAACAAATATGTAGTGATGAAAATAATCTAAATTTAAACAAAAAATTTAATTTAATTTTTTTTGTTACTTATGCATTTTGTACTATTTTGAATTTTGTAAAAATTTTAAAGTTATGGAACTTTACCTCAATATAAAGGGATTTTATTTTGATTTTTAAGAACTTTTGACAAAAGATTTTACAAATAAGATTTATAAATAGGAAAATAACAATTATCAGCTCTGGCATAGCGATTCACTGTATTTAATTTAATACTTTTATTTGAAGATTTCCTATGAGATTAAGTATCGTATAAATATGGAAAATCTGTCTAGCCAGTTTTGCAAAGTATTTCAATGCAATACTGCAATTCATGCTAGTCGTTACAATTATAGTAAAATAATCAATACTTACCTCAATAACTGCCATGTGCTGATTTTTTTGTCAAATGTCGATTAAAGTCAGTGAATGAATCATAAATTAAAAGTTGTTCCTCAAAGTGCCTTTATCTGTTGGGGGGAAAAAATTACTCCGCAAGAAGTTCGACAGTCCGCACTCAATGCAGCTTTAATGCAACTAAACTAAACCAACTTCTTGGAAGTTTTAGTATCTGGAAGAACAAGTTATGGTCACAAAAACGGCATTTGCTGAGGGCGGGAATCTCTAATAACTACAATTATAATATAGCGCATACCATCCTTACGTCATTTTCATTGCATCACAATATGCATAATCATTTGCATTTCGATCAATCGCTCAACCTATTTCCGGTCTGCCGAAAGAAAAAAAAATTCCATCTCAAGTTTAATCTACTCATTTGAAACGGACGAATAATAGTAAGTAAATTACACCCTATCTCTGGAAACTTGTTCCTTCACAAACCCTTCTTCCCATCGCTCGATCCGGTAGTGAAAGATCGTATCGATGGGCCTGATGAAGGTCGCCATGACATTCCCTTGTAGTTTTTTCCTAGTTTAACTCCATCCGTGAGCTTCGGTTGTTGAATACATACTTTAGAATGTTGTGTACATTATGAGGTTCACCTTGATCAAGTTTGCATTAGCAGGAAAATTTGATCTACTGAACTTGATTGAAACAATACAATTACAAAGTCGATTACGATATAATTCTAATATCACCTTACAATGTCATTGAAGTTGATACCAGTATGTTCGCGAATATTTGTAACTATTTTAACCACGTTTTTCTCTGAAATATTTAATTTTTTAAATACAAAACAGATTTTCCTTTTACAAATAAAATTAGCTATCTTTTAAATACTTCCATATAATTTAATGCTTATGAAAAAAATGTGAAGTTATTTTTCTAGAATTCATTATGCATAAAATATATTTAAATGTACCTTTCAACATCGAACGGCGTAAGTGAGTTGCCAACGAAACAACATTTTTAATTATTATTGTTTAGATTCCTGACACACATATAAATTTCTTTAATATAAATCTGCTTAAAAATGGTTATTTTTATGAGATTATAAAATCAATAAATATTTATTTGATAAATACTTTTATGAAAAGCTCATTGAATTTCAAAAAATATGTTGTAAATAGCTCATATTTTATCACTTACTCTTTCCTCAATCAAATCCCCTTGCTATAATTTCTGATATAATTTCTCCAATTTGATACGTGGAGATGCTTTCTTCCTCATTAACAAAACCAAAATAACATTTTTTCATTCATTCCTAATAGTGTCATACATACATACACACTGTGGTGGAAAACCTTTCTTAAGGCTATCTCATTTATATGAAAGACGGAATTCAAACCAAAACACTTTTTCAGGAAAAAAATAAAACATTTCAAAATTAATATATCATACATTGACTTGCTGAAATTAATTCCTATTTTTGTTGTTTTCTTTTGTATGATTTTATCTTATTCATTCGACTGCATTTCTTCCGATGGGATCATGTTCATTTCCATAAATTGATTGTGCTAACATACTGAAGTGAACTTCATCTAATTTTATACATAATGCTGCTTTTAAATGTAGTCATCTGAAGAAACCACAGAGAAAGGAGATTGAAATTAGCAAGAGATATTCCTGAAGATGAAGCTAATTTAACTTAGGTTACTTAAAAGTAACATGTATTTCTTTTCGACTTCCTTTTTGTTCATTATTTATTTGTCGTGGTAGTAATTGGAGGAAGTGAGGGAGATAATCGTCCCTCCCTTTTTAGGGAAAATATTAAGTTTTTATTCTAGTTTAGCTACTGAAAGCTACGAATTATAAGCGAAACATTTGTATCAACCGCATTAACTTGTCACCTAATAATCTTTCTTTTAATTTCTTTAATTATTTAAAAATTCACTTAAAGGAAATGTACATAAAATGCAATACGATATGACGTGGAACTCTTGTGTTATCGCTTACTTTTTCGTAAAGCACCACAATAAAAAAAAAACTGTAAAAAACGAGTTTTTAAATATGGGTTTTATTTCAAACCTCACACGTTGCATAACATAATTTTTTATACCTTAAATTTTAAGAGAAAAATGATTTTTTATTACTATTTAATATTAATTTCCAATAAACATTAGCACAAAATAACAAAGCTTCGCTTTCCGTATTTTTTTACTTTATAAAATTTTACGAGGGGATAATTTAATTTGCTGGTTTCAATATTCAACTGTTTCACGTTGTGAATAATTTGAATTATGAGTACAATTTAATTCTTCAAATAATTAGTTTTAATCAATTATTTTTTAATTATAATTAAATTACCGCATTGCTATCCTAAACATTCGTCTATAGAAATTTGCATCTTAATTGAGCGCTTTAAAATGGGAGATAAAAGCTTTTAAAGTTTTGACTCAGACTTAGTTACAATGTGATTAGAAGAAAACTCAATAATGGAGACTGCCACAGAGTAAGTATGGAATATGTCATGAGGAAATGTAGCAGAAAGAATGGCAGTCTGCGCCCAGCGAGAAAACGAAGACACTTAATGTTAAATATTATTTACCACAGGCAGTCTTTTAGAGTACTGTTACGAAAATTGTCCAGTGTTTGTAGGTGAACAGTCCGACAAGCAGAATACTAGAAAAATAGTAATTTATTCTTTAAATAATAGTAAAACAGGAAGCACAGACGACAACGAAATCGTACGTGTACAAATTTGCAGCTCTAAATAAACAGCAAAAAACAGTTTAAACAAAATCACGCAGTTTGCAAAGCAAGCAAGATAATCGCTTTCACTCCGAAAAACTAACTCACTGACGATCAGCGGCTCTGTCTATTTACACCTTGAAGATCGGATGTGACGTCACATAGAAAGTTCTCCAATGTTTCGGTCCTATTCTGGAAACTTCTCGACGAAACTAGATTTTACTTGAAGATTCATGATGCCAATTTTTGTCGCCAAAGTCGCCAAGTTTGTTGCCAAGGCCGGGAGTCGAATTCCTGCTTTTCCCCCTTGGCGTCCAGATAAGCTGTGAACGTCTCTTAGCAACCATATGATCAGTATTGCTGGAAGCAACATTTCATATTTGTAACACTGCTCCCCTCTTGAAAGACTGACGTCCCGGCAGTCTCATTGCGAACAACTATGGTTAGTCACCTGATATGGAGCTAGCCGATTAATGTGAATGACCTTCAGTTTAGCATTCGGCGACTTCTGAATTCTGTAGACAATGTCATTTAACTTCTTGACGTCAGTGTAGTGGCCTTCCCAGTTCTGTTGCAATTTCGGGATGAGTCCTCTCCTTCGCTTTGGGTTATACATACAGAATCACCCTCCTTAAATCGGTGCTCTGTCGCTCCGGAGTCGTAACGAATCTTCATTTTTTCACTGGCTAGTTTTATTCGCTCTCTGGCAAGTGCGTGTACGCTTTCCAAACGTGCCTCTAAGTCATTCATGTATTCATTCGGCGAGGAAGGCGTATCTGTCGGGCGTCCAACGAGGATATCACAGGCCAGTCGAAGCGTTCTGCCAAACAGCATCTCTGACGGAGTCCATCCAGTCGCTTCGTGGACAACACTTCTATAGGCGAGGAGAAAAAGTGGCAAATGCATGTCCCAATCAATTTGATTCTTCGAAACGAATAAAGACAAATGGTTTAAAATCGTTCAATTAAACCTCTCGACCATGCCATCGGACTCTGGATGTTGAGCTGTAGTTCAATTTTTCAGAATTCCCAAGCATTTGCACAGCTCGGTAAAGAGTGCAGAATTAAAATTTGTACCTTGATCTGAATGTAATATCATAGGCACGCCATAATGCGATATCCAACTACGAACGAGTTCTTCAGCAACGGTCGAGGCTCCTTGATCTGGAATGGGGATCGCCACTGGTCACTTCGTGAAATAGTCCATTAATACTAGGACGTATCGATTGCCATTGGCCGTCACAGGAAAAGGCACTAATATGTCCAAAGACATTCTTTCGAACGGCGCACCTACATTGAACGTTGCAGGCGACCTTTAGTTCTTGTTTTGGGTCCTTTTCTGACTATGCAAGCGTGGCATTCTCTGCACCATTTCTCAACGTCAGCGTAAAGTCGATCCCAATAACATCGCTCTCTAGTTTTACTTAACGTTTTCATGACACCAAAATGGCCTCCACTTGCGCTGTCATGAGTCTCTCGCAGAAATTCTGGATTTCGACTTTTCGGGAGAATAAGCTGCCATCGACAAGAGTTTCCATCATCACTCTCCCACTTACGGTATAGAACCCCGTCCTTAAGATGTAAGGAGTTCCAAAGAGCCCAATACTGTTTTGCAGTAGGACTCCCCGGAGCGATTTCCTGCCAAGATGGATGATTAGCCGAATTTAATTTCTTCTCCAGAATTAACTTAATATCTGGATCCTCTAGTTGAGCCTTTTGGATATCACTTGAAGGCCAAGAAACACAAGCTGTAGTTGTTAGAACTCTCTCGGAAATATGCGTTTCCAATCCAAACTTTTTCTCGGCATTCCCACAATGTTTGCAGTTCTCTTTGCAGGGTCTCCGGGAGAGGGCATCTGCATTACCGGGAAAAGTTCCTTTGCGATTTTGGATTTCGAAGTCCAATTCTTGAAGTCGTTGAATCCAACGATCTACCTGGCCTTCAGGCTCCCTAAAATTTAAAAGCCATCTCAAGGAAGCATGATCAGTCCTCAAAAGAAATTTCCGTCCATAGAGGTAATGATGAAAATGCTCTATAGATTTAACAATGGCTTACAGTTCTTTACGGGGGACGCAGTAATTCCTTTCCGGCTTACCTAAGCTCTTACTAAAGTAAGCCATGACACATTCTTCGTTCCCAATTTTCTGAGATAGCACAGCTCCTATTCCTTCATTACTGGCATCCGTATCCAGAATAAAATCTTCATCAGTCCGGGGATAGGTCAGAACAGGTTAAGTTGCCAGTGCCTGCTTTAAACTGTTAAAAGATTTCTGACAATCTTTTGTCCAATTAAAGTTAGATTTTGCTACCGTTAATTTATGAAGAGGTCTAGCTATCGTGGAGAAATTTCTTACAAATAGACGATAATAGGAGCAGAGTCCAAGAAAACTTCGAAGTTTGTGTACTGTCTCTGGACGAGGCCAATCGACCACTGCTTTAATTTTCTCTGGGTCGGTTTTCACTCCTTAGAAGGAAATAACGTGTCCAAGGTAAGAAACTTCCTTTCGAAAGAATTTGTATTTCTTAGGGCTTAGTTTAAGGTTGACTTTCAGCAATCTCTGGAATACTTTACGAATATTGCTCAAATGTTTTTCCTACTATTATAATGTCATCTAAATACACTAAGCAGGCTTCAGATGGAAGTCCACGTAACACGGTCTCCATCAATCTTTCAAATGTCGCAGGTGCATTACAAAGTTCAAAGGGCATTACCTTAAATTGCCAAAGTCCTTGTCCGGTGGTGAAGGCTGTCTTTTCTTTGTCTTCAGGTTGAATTCCAACCTGCTAATACCCACTTTTCAAATCTAATGTCGAAAACCATTGGCTTCCATTCAAAGAATCCAGGGTGTCGTCTATTCGAAGCAAAGGATAGCTGTCCTTTTTCGTAATTTCGTTCAGTTTTCTATAGTCAACACAAAACGTGTTGATCCGTCTTTCTTCTTAACAAGGACGTTAGGTGAAGCCCAGGGTTCAGACGATTCCTCAATAATTCCATTGTCAAACATTTCTTTAATTAGCCGCTCCGCTTCTTCCTTCCTAGCAAGAGGCAAACGTCTTGGATATTGTTTAATTGGAGGATGATCACCTGTATTGATTTTATGCTGGGTAGCATTACAATGGCCGACATCAGCGTCACATGTGGAAAACAAGTTCCAAAATTCTTGGTGCAATTTTTGTAGTGCTGTTCGCTGATCTTCGTTCAGTCCTTGTAGATTCTCCAAGATCGACTGGATAGGTTGTTCTCCAGAAAATTCTTCGGAACGAGCAACAATATCAACCACTGGTTCATATGATGCAATGATAGCTCCTTTGTCCATGGTCTTTGGTTTATTGTCCATATTCAGAATTTGAACTGGAATCGTTTCCTTTTTTAAATCGACAAGTGTGGCCACAACAAGGATACCTTTTTCAAAAATTTGGCTAGGAGAATTCGTTACGGTATACCTGAAATGTTCAGAAGCTTTAGTAACTCCTAGAATGAGGCATTCTGATCTTGTTGGTATTACAGTCTTTTATTTTGCAAACACGGAGCATAACTTTGGAAAGTCTATATTGGCCAAGAACAACGGAATTTCCTCCCCTCCTGTCCGTATCTCATTTCTTTCCAGGTCTATCGTAAATCCAGGCCAAGTATGCATGGATCGGTGATGTCAGCTACGTAAACTTTGTGTTGAAATCGTCTGGAACCACATTCGATTGATGCATCCAACTGCCCGCGTATGTTAGCTTTCTCAACAATGGATGTTTTTAAAAAGATATTTGGAGCCGTATAGATAAATTGTTTATTTAATTTCTGAGCTATGTCGATTCTTAAAAGAGTTACGTTCGCACCTGTATACACTAAGATCAAACATGGGACACTACAAATCGATCCTTCTAAGTAGAGTCCATTTTTCTTTCCGCTCAGTGCGGAAATTTTCAATAATTCTACAGGAGCTTTTCTTAGAAAAGGCAGCCTTCGCCCCCCAAGACGGCCTTGGCTTAGTTTTCCTGATTTGGCTTAATCGCTTGGCAATTCCTCTGTAAGTGCCCTTTCCTGTTGCACTGCCAGCATGTCACATTCGGGTTCCGTCGAGTGGCATTCTTCTTTTCAGTGATGCAGTTATTCAATAATTTTTCCAGCCTGTTCAAATTTATCCTCTTTCTTTTTTAAATCATCCTCCACCTCTAAAGATCTGACATGCTTGGAGGTCTTGGAAACTGTTCTTGCAGCTTCATATTTCATATTATATGCCAGAGCTGATTTCAAGTTTTTGGCATCCATCAACCTCGTTGAGTGTTGCGTATCTTCGTCTCTGATGGCGTTGACTAAGTACTGAAATGCTAAACTTTCCCGAATGTCTAGAGGGCACTCGGTATAGGCCAGGCTCATTAGTCGCTCCACATCGGCGGCTAATACTTGCAGGCTTCCACCCGGCTTCTGCCGTCTTGTCTTCAATTCAGTCCTGTAAAATTGGGTAAGGTGACTGTCTCCAAATCGGGATTCCAAGGCTCTTTCAATAGTCGTTAGATCCGTCAGATTTCCAGCTGGGATTCCTTGAAGAACCTCTGCCACAGACCCTCAGAGAGATGCCACAAGTTGACTAGCTTTCACACGATCCGTCCATCCGTTTGAAGAGCTCACAACGTCAAATTGCGTCTTAAAAACAGACCAGGACGTCTGCCGGTCAAATGTCAAGGGTTTGACTGTCGGTCTAGAATATATGACTTCTGAACTTGGTAGAGAATTGATTGGTCTTTCCTCAAGATCACAAAGTCTCTTCTCCAGGAAGCTGATCTTCTCTTGGACTTCACTCCTTACTTCGTTAATCTCCCTTTTCACACTTTGAATATTTTCTTCAATTTTTCCTATACATGTGTTGACATGCTCTTTTATCCCCTTAACTTGCGTCTCGACGTGCACTCTCATCTCATTTTGCCTTTTTTACATTCTTTTCTTCATCTCTTCTTGTTCGATCCTCATCTCCTCTTGTCCGGCTTCCATAGATTTCTTCATCTCAGCCAGCAGAGCCAGTAACTCAGCATTGCCGCTATCAGCCATCGTAGCCTGAGATCTTGTTTTCCCCATACACAAAAGATAAACCCCACTCTTGACACCAAATATTACGAAAATTGTCCTGTGTGTGTAGGTGAACAGTCCGACAAGCAGAATACTAGAAAAATAGTAATTTATTCTTTAAATAATAATAAAACAGGAAGCACAGACGACAACAAAATCGTACGTGTACAAATTTGCAGCACTAAATAAACAGCAAAAAACAGTTAAAACAAAATCACGCAGTTTGCAAAGCAAGCAAGATAATCGCTTTCACTCCGAAAGATCAACTCACTGACGAACTTATGAACTTATGAAAAGCTCTACGGGTGCCCAGGCGGCTTAGCCGCCCTTCATCCCGCATCTTGCTGGGAACTGCGATGTAGGTCTGATATGGTTGAAATTTTGCTGGAATAGGTATAACTGCTTGCACTTGCTTCTTCAGAGGCGGGGTGAGTGGGGAGCCAATATGATCGTTTGAATTCAGCTTGGAGTGGAGGGTGTGTGGTTGGGTGAAAATTTTTTTCTGTTGATGGAAACTTTTGGAGGTAGATGAATGAGTGCTTTCCTATTGGTTGTCCTGGAGATCGGCTTTTTCAATGAGGGCGGGGCATGCTCGGTGTTGGGGTATGAATTTAGATATTGAAATAGGAATGAGAGATTAGGTTGAAAGCAATAAAAATTAAAATTAAAATGAAATAAATTACGGTGGTTCATAGGAATCAAGTAAGATTTGTCTAGATCTTTTTATTTTTGGGTGTAGAATATAATTTTCAAGGTTCTGGATATTTGGATTGTTTATGTTATTTAATGAAGTAAAGAAGTTTTTAGAAAGGTCTTGAATATATTTCCTGAAAGTTTTGATTTTTAAGCTTTTTCTAATTTCTGTATTCCTCATGAACCACCTAGCTTTTGATATCATTCTTAAGGTGAAATTTACTCACTGACGATCAGTGGCTCTGTCTATTTATACCTTGAAGACCGAATGTGACGTCACATACTCCAATATTTGGGTCCTATTCTGGGAACTTCTCGACGAAACTAGATTTTACTTGAAGATTCATGATGCCAATTTTTGTTGCCAAAGTTGCCAAGACCGGGAGTCGAATTCCTGCTTTTCCCCCTTGGCGTCCAGATAGCCTTTGAACGTCTCTTAGCAACCATACGATCAGTATTGCTGGGAAGCAACATTTGATATTTGTAACAGTATTTATTTTTTATCTCGGTCAGCAGAGCCAGTAACTCAGCATTGCCACTATCAGCCATCGTAGCATGAGATCTTGTTTTCCCCATACACAATTGATAAACCCCATTACTGACACCAAATGTTACGAAAATTGTCCTGTGTGTGTAGGTGAACAGTCCGACAAGCAGAATACTAAAAATAATTCGATATAAAAACCAACGTTTTTAAAAACAACATTTTTATATGGTGGCAAAGTTTATTAGAGAAAATTATTGAAATATTAGTTAAAACTGATAGTTATTTTTAACTTTAAAATTTACTTAAAAAGAGACATTTGTGAGCGTATTAAAAAATTCATAATACTCATAAAATCAAAACATGCATTTGAAAGTTTGTAAGTCATTCTATTAAAAAAATGGGAACCAGAATTCAGAAAAAAATTATTGTGATAAGACATGGCGCCAAATATTAGAAACTTTCTTTCTTGCGAATGATTACTGACTAAAAGTCAGCAACCCTTACTATCTCGGAGATAGTAAAGGGGAGATAGTATCTCCCCTTTGTGAGTACAAAAGTTTTACGATACCTCATGCGGCGTGAGGAGTGCCCGGTGTTCCCATAGGGGGAAAGAAAATTTTTCCTCAATCCTAAAAGAGCCGAGAGGAAAGAATATTTTGACTTATTAAAATTATTGAAATATTAGTTAAAACTTGTCGCAAACGTCTAAATATTGCATTGTTAGGTGAGTACGAACGATTCCCAAAATTTCAAAGCTCTAGCTTGATGGGAAGTTGGTTAAATTAACGATCGAAAATTTGATTACACACACACACACACTTACACACCAAGTGAAATTCAGAAAAACGTTTTAAATAGTAATTTATTCTTTAAATAATAATAAAACAGGAAGCACAGACGACAACAAAATCGTACGTGTACAAATTTGCAGCACTAAATAAGCAGCAAAAAACAGTTTAAACAAAATCACGCAGTTTGCAAAGCAAGCAAGATAATCGCTTTCACTCCGAAAAACTAACTCACTGACGAGCGGCTCTGTCTATTTACACCTTGAAGTCCGGATGTGACGTCACATAGAAAGTTCTCCAATGTTTCGGTCCTATTCTGGAAACTTCTCGACGAAACTAGATTTTACTTGAAGATTCGTGATGCCAATTTTTGTCGCCAAAGTCGCCAAGTTTGTTGCCAAGGCCGGGAGTCAAATTCCTGCTTTTCCCCCTTGGCGTCCAGATAAGCTGTGAATGTCTCTTAGCAACCATACGATGAAATGTTGCTGGGAAGCAACATTTCATATTTGTAACAGTATTTATTTTTTATTTTCCTTTTCATATTTTTCAGTATAATGTGGTATTTATACAATTCCTTGAGCAAACTTCCAGGTTGGATTTTGGTGAATTATCCATTTTTTATGTTAACTTAAGGAAGACATACTTTTTTTAATGAAATTATCACCCATCGCTTTTTAATTTCTGAAATACATCTATCTGATTGTAATGTATGTTTAATGTTGCTCCGTTAATGAAAGTTATATTGTATAGTAATTAAAAACTTTTTTTAAAAAATTACACACCACTGTTAAAGCTAAATCATTATAAAATTTGTATAAATTACCAACTGTCCAAATTCGTTCAGAATGTGTTAAAAACTTACAATTTTGTAATGAAATTTAAAATAGGTTGACAGGCTTTACTGGAGCTCCTGAGCCAACGACTCTAAATCTCCATATCAGAGCAGTTTGGGATGCTTGACTTTGGCTTTTTCCAGCCCAGAATTGCATAAAAGATATTTTGGATGGCTTTATAATAGTGTAAAATTAATTTATCAGAGTGATTTAAAATTTAAAAGGATGAGAAAATTAAGTGAAAGAGAGTTTTTAAAGTATTTGATTTAACCCTTTTTTTTCGGAGAAAGGGTAGGTGAAGGTGAGAGGGTGAAAGCAGTTTACCAATGGGGTTGCTGCTTATATGTTAGTGTGTGTTTTCAGAGTGAGAAGATATCCTAGTTTGTAATATGAGAGTTGTGATTGGTCGACTTGGTGTGGGGCGGTGTGAGGTGGGTGATTCAGAATGGGAATATTTTTATTTTAAAAGATTTTGGGAAATTAGAGTGAATTTAATAAGAATCGAGTAAAACATTTTTGGGTCTTCTAATAGCTGGGTCAGGATCATAGTTTGAGATGTTTGTAAGTGTGTTGTTATTTATGTTCATGAGATTATTAAAGAAGTTAAAGGATGTTTTTTGTATGAACTTTTTTACTGTTGGGAAGTTAATTGAGTTATAAATGTCTGTATTTCTCATGAACCATCTAGCATTTACAATTTGTCTAATAATGTTATTTTGTGCTTTTTCAAGTTTATTAAGGTGTGTGTTTGCAGCAAAACTGCAAGCGGCACAACTGTAGGTGAGAATAGGTCTGAGAATCAGAGCATAGATAAGCAACTTGTTTTTAATGCTTAATTTTGAATTCCGAGCGATTAGGGGGTAGACCGAACACGCGCATGCTCGGAATTTTTTAATTGTTTGTGTGATATGTTGATTAAAAGTGAGTCTTTTTTCTAGGAAAACTCCTAAGTATTTTGTGTGTTGAGACCAGGTGATTTGTGTTTGTAGATAAAAACGTCCGGGCGTGAATTTTTTGTTCTGTGGGAAAAGAAGACTGCCTCCGTTTTAGATGGATTCAGGGCAATTTTCCATTTGGAGAACCAGTCTTCTAGTTACGCTATATGTTTTTGTAATGCTCGAGCCACTAAAAGTGGTTCTTTGTTTTGTGCTAGTATCGCTGTGTCGTCTGCGTACATGCAGAGAGTTGTGTTGAATGCTTTTGGGATATTGTTCACGTATAAAGAAAATAAAGTTGGGGCTAAAAGCGCCCCTTGAGCTTTTCCAGCTGAAGTAGTAGTGGTAATGGAGTGGGAGTTTTTAACTCTTACTGCAAAGGTTCTATTTTTAAGGTATGAATTTAATAGTTTTATGAGATTTGGATTTAATTTAATTTAAATTAGTTTAAAGAGCAGTCCCTCGTGCCAAACTCTATCAAATGCTTTTTGAATGTCGAGGAAAATAGCACCTGTTGATTTCCCATTATTCAAACCGGCCTTAACGTGTTCAATGACACGGAGAAGCTGGTGTGATGTGGATAGTTTTTCTCGGAATCCATGTTGTTCATGGATTAAAATATCGTTTAAATTGAGGAAATCTTTTAATCTATTAAGTACAATTTTTTTCTGCAATTTTGCTAATGATTGGTAATAGGGAAATTGGTCTGTAACTATCAGGGAGGGTGGGGTCTTTTCCTGGTTTAATAATGGGTATAACAGATGCATTTTTCCACGACTGAAGGAAATGCCCGATTTTGAGGATGTCATTAATAATTGAGGTTATGAAATTTAAAATTATATGTATGTATATCTATCCCTTTATATATATGTATGTATATAATTGCCCCCCCCTCAGTTTTAATTCCTAATCATTGCCACAGTTTTCTTGTATCTCAAGACTCGTGAGCTTTTGTTGTACCTTTCATAGTAACAGTTTTGTAAATTAATCCCAGTTAAATGAAAAATAACTAACTAGTGTTCTTATTATGTCTCCCAATGATATTTGAGTCCCGATTCATGGTTTACTTGCATTAGAGATAGTCAAATAAATAGTTTAAATTATATATAATTTTAATATCATATTCTTCATCACATCTATTTTAATACATTGCATATATTTTTTAATCAGTATTTTTTTTCATGTATACTAGGTGCTGCTTATTTCTTTAAAACAAAATGGATGTTTTCCTTTTAAGTGAACATTGCTTTTAAATATAATCTTTCTAAATTTTAAGAAATCAGTACGTTAAACTCATGTACATACTCTATACCAACTTATATTAATATAGAAATATCTTTCCATCGGTAGAAATATTCTGAGTCATAATGTTTAAAATTAGGCGAACACACCCTTTCGCTTGTAGGCCTCAGTAGATAATTTATAATTTAATAAGACTCTTTAATTCACCTGAAGTCCAATAAGACCAGAGGATAAATACATTATACTTAAAAACAAACTTACTTTAAAAAACTGTTACTTTTATGAATTTTAAGATTCTACATTTTCAATTAGTTTTAAAAACAATGATTAATCCAAATAAAAACTAATTTATAATTTAATCGTATTATTGTAGAGCAATAATATCATAAAGTATATTTAAGTACAAAAAATACTTAATGAACCTGAATTGTTAGTCATATCACAATAAATTCTTACGACTTACATGATTTGAAAATGTAGCTGATAATGAAATAATATCCCCTTTTACACTGATAAAAATATAAAAATGAAATCCCTTAATTCCTCAAAATTTGATTTAAAAATATATTGATGAAAATTTGATAAGAAATTTTGGGTAAAATTAAATTCATTCAGACAAGGCTATTGGTTTTCCAACCCGCACATTAACAAAATTGTGGAAAAATTATACAATGACCTCTCCTCCCCGTTTTGAATCTAAGTTCTACTGAGAGGATCATCCTGTGCGAGTGCGAAGGATGTGTTCCGTAAAAATATGATTCATCGAAAGATAATGATATTTAAAAATAATAAATAATTATAGATTTTTCTTAAATTTTAAAAATTAGAAATATGTGTAGGAAAGTAATACAAAGAATGTATTGTTATAAAATATATATTGTAATTCGCTATTTGCATATTGACATATTTAAGTGGTAGATAACACATCACTTTAAATAATAGAAACCAAAAAATATATTTTCTTTGATTCGTAAAATATTTTTACGTCTGGCTCTCAGCTACAGAGCAAATAATATGTCATATTTTTCATGTCATATGTTTTATTAAGGAGCTGAAAGACAAGCAATATGCTTTCTTTCGAGAACAAGCCTCCTACTATTTTTAAAACTTAATTTAAATTCCCAATTCACTCTTAGGAAAAGAAAAAGAAGGAATAAAAACACTAATTGCCATAACTTTTGCTAACTTATTCAGTTCAATATATTGTTCATGACAAAACTTATTTCAAGCAATTCTTGTATTCTAAGCGGAACCTTTTTCTGTTAAAATACGAAGCAATGGTAGCCTAGTGGTCATGGTCGCAGACTCGCGGCCGGTGTTGAATTCATCGAATCGTGGGTTCGAGCCCTGATGTCACTAAAACCCCTCTAAGTAGCAGAACTGGCAACGGCGTAAAATTACGAGGCGCTTAATTTTATAATTTGAAATTTATCTTCTTATTATTAGTGAAGTAAAAAATCATTAATTTAAAGAATATTCCAGAATTAATTTAACTATAAATCAAAATTAAAAAGATCAAAATGCGCTCCCTCTCGTAAACGTTCGGGAATCGATAAGTGAGGGAACACCGCTAAAGAAATTATGAGTTTTCCCAGAGCTTCGACACGCCGAACTGCGTTTGAGCGCTCCAAACCAAACACCACTTCACCACTGGCTGGTGAACGTTAAATTTGATGGAATTATCAAGTCCTCCTGTAACCTCCTGTTAGGCGTGTATGGAAGTTTAAAGAGGGAGGTGCCAGCTCAGGTGTCGTCCTCTTCACTTGACCAATGTTCAAAATTACGAAGACCGTCACCAATAGCCTTCGCATTGCTTCTCAGAATAACGTTAATATACAATTAAAATCAAATCGTTTTAAAATACAATAGTACCTTGACCGATACAGAGTAACGGTCAGTATTCAATTCGTGACTTCCCACAAATGTAATAAAGGTAATCGATTTATTATTTCTAGCTTCTGTCTTGAAAAACAAATCCCCGTTGATTAACCAATTGGTATAAGGATCATTTAAATTTCTCGATTACGCTAGGTGGCACTGAAATAAAAGGAAACAATTAATGAGACGTCATAAGACTACGTCACAACCCAAAACATTTTTTTTTCTGCTTACAGTAACTTCGTTAACTAAGACCATCATTAAGCAAGATATAACATTGTGTAACGTTTTAATTAATAACTGTTTAGTCGGCTTATAAATATATATATATATATATATATATATATATATATATATATATATAGGATTTTCCAGCTAATTATCAAAGATTTAGTTGTATTTTCAAATGTACTGTAAAACCAGTTACTCAGTTACTCGATAGATGGCACCACGAATCAGCGTCATGTGATAACTCGAGCAGCGCTTCCTATGCCTGAACAAAACTGAACGACGTTTCGCTCTCGCTCTCTTTCCCCTCTTTATGCTTTTCTTCTCCTCTGTACTTCCCTCGTAGAAGGTGAACTCCGAATGCCCATCGCCAATATGGGATATAATAAGGCCGCCATTTATCTTTCTTAGAAGAACTGATCAATAGAAATATGACAACTTGTACATAACAGCTTTTGTAAATAGTTTTCCTCCATCTCTCTTTCAAATAAATGAAGTATAACAACTTCAAGCTTCGTCATTGAAGTGGTACGAAGTCATCATAGAATCCGGTAATGGAATTACTCACCTAGACAAACCAGCCCTTTGCGTAAGAGCCAAAAAGTGTAGATTCTGGTTGTACAATCTCCCCCTTTTTTCTCTCTCTCTATATATTAAAGTTTGAGAAATAATTTCCAAATGATTTTTTTTTTTTTGCTTTGAGTGTGTATTTTGTGCACCATGTTGGTAGTTTCATTCACGTAGTGATATGTGTAGGCACAAATATGTTCTTTTTGGTTTGTTTTTATATTATTAATAATATTTTGTTCTATAGTTGTTTTAATTTTTGTTTTTAAGTATTTATTTCACCTTGAATTGTTTTAATTTATTTTTAAAGATCTTAATTTCGCTTTTAACTTCTTTTAAATTATATTTTTGCTTTTATAACCATTATTTTAATGATACATTTTATTGATGTTAATAGTGAAGTCTATAATTCTAGAATAACCCAGCATCACAATCTAAAATCTATTACAACTTTAAATATCTTGTTTTCCAACTTTTGTTTCCTTCAAATTTTTGGTTTATAAAAAAAAATTTCGATACCTATATATTTTTTGATATTTCTATTATTTTCATATATATATTTTTCATTTACTTTATTTTCTCTTGAATTCCATGTATTTCTATATTTCTATTTTTATAGTTAAATTTGAATAATTTATTTTCATTCATTTTTCTATTTGCAATTTCTCTTTGTCTAATTTTATGATTTGGCTTATATATTATTTCTTATCGATTCAGCCGTAATTTTTTACATATTGATAAAATTTTAACTTTTGAAATAACCATTTAGTTTATTTTATATTCTTAAAACATTTGCATTTCAATTAAAAATAAATTTGAAGCGACATGATTACGTTTATATATATATATATATATATATATATATATATAGGATTTTCCAGTTAATTATCTATTTATTAACTGCATTTACAATGATATTGTAAAACTAGTTCCTCAACTGCTCGATAGATGGCACCACGAATCAGCATCATGTGATAACTCATGCAGCGCCCGCAGTTCCTGAACAAAACTGGGAGTGTTTAGCTCTCTCCTTCTTCTTCTGTTCTTCCTCTTTACCTTCTCTCTTCTCCCGATGTTGCTAAATTCCGAACGCCAGCGTGCGTTACAACGCCTAGCACCGATATGTGATAAAATTGGGCTACCATCCCTCTTTCTCCAAGGAAATAGCTAATCTAAAATAACCTGTATATAGTAATATTGTAAATAGTCTTCTTCATCTAATCAAGAATAAAAGTATTGATTCAACTTCGAGCATCATCATTGAACTGGTAAATGCCAACAACGAATCCAAAAATACAATAGCCTCCCTAGACTCCAAAGTACCTGGAGGTGTCTCGTTAAGACAGATACCACCTATATATGTGTTTGTGTGAGTGAGTGTGTAATGATGTTACACAAAATTAATTTAATTTTTTAATCGTTCACATTAGTAAAGAGCTCATCCTTATTTGCTGATACAACTCCAAATTATCCATTAATTTATGCGATCATGCGCTCATAGAATCTGTTGAATGAACTTTCACAGTCTTAAATCAGTCAGAAATAATTCCTTCTTGACTGATAGGGGTCACAAAATCCCTAAGAATTTCTTCATCTTATACCACGTGATCTGGTGAAATAGCTACTTATAAATTCAAATGTAATGTAAAATTCGCTATCTTCTGCTGCAAACGAGACGGTGGACCAACGTCTCTTGAATTATCTATTTTAATGATGTATATTTACTGCCTCTCTCTCTTCAAAATCAATAAGCAATCTTCCTTTAAGAAAATGTGTTCTCACTACAACCATGAATTTGAAAGTCGCATTTTTACTTATTAATTAACCTTTTGAGGACGGGCAGTCGCATTCTCGACCAAAAGGAACAGTGTCTTAAAGGACGGGGCTTATTGGCAGGTGACCATGGAGTTGGAGTTCGTTGCCTCTCTTCCATGCTTTAGAATCACCATATTGTTTTGAAACACTCGAACCACTTTGAAGGGTCCGTCGAATTTGGGCTGAAATTTCGTAACTACCTTCTGCATTGCTGAACTAATTGGATGCATTTCCACTAAAACAAGATCACACACACACATTTATCTTAACTGCCCAATCCCTTCTTCTGTTGTAGTATCGAGCCTGACTGTTTTGTTGCATCTTCGTTCTATGCTGAACCTCTGCTAAAAGTTTCTCAATATACCTGCACACCATATCTTCATGTTCGGGAACTTGGACCAATTTTCGGAAGGGCGTTATTAATTTACGTTTTAAAAATAGTTCAGCTGGGGTCTTTCCCATTGTTTCATGTACCGCTGTTCTAATTGCATACTCAAACTGTTGAAGAAATTGGTCCCAAGAAGTATGCTTTGATTGTACGTAACTAGCTATCATCTACACTAAATTTCGATTGACTCTTACTGAAGCGTTTGCTTGAGGCCTGTAAGCAGAAGTTTTTATGTATGCGATGTTCAAGGTACGACATAGTTCCTCAAATTATTTCCGAAACGAATTGGGGTCCATTGTCACTGATTACTTTAATTGGAGCTCCGTATCTAGATATATATTGCTTAAAAAGGGCAGTGGCCACTGCTTTAGCTGATGCGTTTCGTAATGGAATTAATTCTACCCACTTGGAAAAATTATCGACGATTACTGAAAGAAAACTATACCTTCCGGGTTTTGAGGCTGGGTATGGTCCTAATAAATCTATAGAAATTTGCTCGTTTGGGTAAGCAGTTTTTACCGAAATTAATTGTCCAGCTGGAAACGCATCTTTATAATTGTAGCGTTGACATATGTCGCACGTTGAAACATACTCACTTACGATTTTCCTCATCTTAGGAAAATAGCACGATTCTTTGATTTAGGCAGAAGTTTTTCTTATGCCAAAATGACCCGCCAATGGATTATCATGAAATTCTTTCAGAATAGATTCACGCAGTGATTGTGCAATATAGGTCCACAGTTCCTGTTTAGAAGTTAGAAACTTCACGTAAAAAAGAATACCATGAAGATGTTTAAGGTCTTAGGACCAATTTTCACATATTACTGCATTTATTGTCGAATCCTCTGGGTTTTCCAAATAACGATAAATATGATCTAACTCCGGCTCCTATTTTTGCTCGCTTTTCAGCTGTTCTCTTGACGTCAACACCAGAGAATTTATAATGGCGCAAGAGACATGCTCGAGTACCTGTCCCTCAAAAGGCTGTCTGGACAACATATCGGCCACTATATTCTGATTCCCTGGTCTATGTTCCCTTTCTATATTTCATTCTGCCAATTTTAACGCCCACCTTATCATCCTACTTGAAAGGTTTTTCCCGTTCATTAATTTGGTCAGAGCTGCGTGGTCTGTTACTATTTATGTTGGATAATGTCCGAAATATGAACGAAATTTTTGTAACGCCCAAATCACTGCTAAACATTATCTTTCAGTAATGGAATAATTTCTCCCTGCTTTGTTTAGCGTTCTCGAAGCATATGCTATGGGTCTTTCGCCCTACGCCAGCACAGCACCCACTCCGACTGCATTAGCATCAGTGTGTGATTCAAAAGGGGAATTCAGATCAGGCGACTGCAATACTGGCGCCGAAGTCAAGGCAACCTTTAGCATGTCAAAGGCCTTTTGGGCCTCTGGAGTCCATTCGAATTTGACCTTTTGGCGTTTAAGCGCATACAATGGTTCACACAGCTCGGAGTACCTCCTGATAAATTTTTGATACCAGCCCTCCATCCCCAAAAATCTCGAAACCTGGCATATCAAGAACAGTTTTAATTTTGTTAGGATCAGAGTGCACCTCATTCCTATTTATGATCACTCCTTGGTATTTCAACTCTTCCTGACCAAAATGACATTTATCATCGTTTAAAATCAACCCAGCGTCTTGAAACAATTGGAAAACTATCTCCAGGCGATGGACATGATCAGAAAAGGACCCTGAAATAATTATAACATCGTCCATATAAACATAAACAAATTTTCCAATAACTGCTTTTAACTCCATCGCTCGTTGAAACGTGGGTGTACTCCCTGATAATCCGAAAGGCATCCTTTTGAAGGCATACGTTCCCTTTTTGGTGACAAATGCCGTTTTAGATATGTCGAAGGGATTAAAAATCAATTGAAAATACCCTGACTTGAGGTCTAACGTGGACATAATACAATTTTGATGAATGTTCATCAATAGATCGTCGATTATTGGCAATGGATACTTACGGTACCTAGTGATGGCGTTCAGCTTTCTATAGTCTATTGCGAACCTATATGCGTCAGGGGGATCGACGGGTTTGTCATTTTTCTTTCTATGAATGGGCATAATAGTTCCTTCCTCCAACATTCTTTGAATATGAAGTTCTAACTAGTATGTGTTCTTTGACTCTAACATAGCGATAAGGCCGGGACGCTACTGGAGGTTGATCTCCTGTATCAATTTCGTAGTAAAACACATGAGTGAGATCCGGTTGATCCGAGAATAACTCAGAGTACTTCTTGAAGAGCTGTTGCAACTGCTGTTGCTGATTTGTGTGTAACCCTGTACTCGTTAGGTTCATTTCGACCGTTTTCTCTTCCTTACTTTTAACCTGTCGTATCTCTCCAACAGGTATAACTAAGGCGCTTGTCTCAAAGTCCAGCGTAATTTTAGACGTCTTCATAAAATCCACACTTAGAACGCAAGGGTACAGCAAACTTTCCACTACGTGTAATTGCCAATCTATCTTAAAGTTTCTTATGCATACCGATAAGGTTACGCGCCCTAGGGATTTACAGGTTGCTCCCTGCGCCATGAATACGGCGAGGTTTGACTCCAGCTTTTGACAAAATAAAAATAGCGATTATAAAATTCAAGTGATACAAACGATCTCTCAGCCCCCGTATCCCATAATGCTGTTACAAACGTATCATGCAGGATAACGGGAGTATGGGGAATATTTATGGGACGTACTAGCGTTAACACCCAGTGGAGGATTTTGCCAACCTTGCGATCGAGAACCTCCTGCTATTTGATCGCCTATTAGTTTAACCTCCTGTGGTTTTGTTGTTGTGTGTCTGAAGGTGGATACCTGTTTCCCTGGTGGTATATACATTATATTGCGGCCGCCTATCATACGTTCTATCTGGTGAGCGCCGTTTATCGAAATTCGGTCCATTATTACCCTGTTCATACCTCGGGCCCTGATACTGCTCCTGCCTAGGTGGTGGGCTATAAAATACATGACGCAACTCGTATGTTGTCGCTACTTCCAGGAGTTGGGCCTTTGTAGTGGGATTTATAAGTTAAACATAATCCAGCACATTTGGAGTTAAGCGACTGATTATGTGTTGCACTACTGTCGTTTCCATAACCACAAAATTCAGCAACCGAGCAACTTAAAGCGTACGTAAAATAATTGCTGTTGGCCACTGACTAATTATTTGCTTATATCCGTAGTATTCCACTTCAAGCTCCGTGTTGTCTCGCACTGCTGGGAAAGCGCGTTGAAGGGCTTGTTTTAAATGTTCGATACCCCCTTCTCTACGTCTAACTAAATTTTCACCTATTACCGAGTACCACTCCCGAGCACGACGTTCGAGATGATTCCTCAAATATGCCGGTTAAAGGGCCTCCGGAATACTATAATACAAAATGTTATCTTCCAATCTAGCTAAAAAGTCAGTTACGTTTCCAGATCCATCGAAACACTCTACGGGAGACACGGCTGGTCCTACTCCAGGGGTGGGAACGTTTGGGCGCCACTGTGACGGCGATTCCTATTCGCCTTTTTGCCATAGCTAAATTCAAAGTGCTTAAACTAAAAGTCAATAAATCATTCAGGAAGACGTCATACAGGTTTCAACACTATGTTTATTGACCAATTGCTAGTATAAATATAACCTGCTCTCCCCAAATAGCGCCCTAGATATATTAACTTGATCTACTAATAACAAACTAACAGAGTCTTACCACTAGTGATAGTTGAAGCTGTCATGACTTCTAACTTTCACTATGCATCAGAAAACTTGTAACAATTCTCGGCCCAGACTTTGACTCTGGAACAATTGCAAAACGCTAGAACTACTCGACCTCTTTCGTGCGTCTCATGCTTTATTTATATAATACCTATCTCCCTCGTTTCACTTTATTTCTATCTGCTTGTAATTTAAATATTCACGTTTCATTTTTGGTTGTGCAAAGTTTATTTATAAAAAGTAATCAATCTTAATTAAAAGTCCTCAAGGTTAGTGAAGAGAAAACCGCAAATAGCCCAAAGTCAGAAAATTATAAGAAAATAATTATGTTAACCATACATGTGGAATTTCATAAAATATGCTTTTGAAAAAGAAAAAAAACATTCATTTTCAAATTAATAATTGATTAAAATTTTAATTTTTTTAAAAATATTTTAATGTCTTAAAATTCCCTCTACAATAAATTTTAGTTCTTTTAAGTGATATTTTTCTCAATTTCTCAGAAATATTTTTCACAATTCTGTACTTGTGTTTGGTTCCAATAGTTTTATTTACATGTGTGCAACTTTTTTCTTATCAGACGCTACGGAAAACACTAAAAAAAATTACATCTAATTTTAAAAATATTAAAAAAAATACCTATTTATCAAAATCCCTAATTCATGCACAGAATTATCAAACAAATTATGAAAAACAACCTGAAACTATTTCGATACCTTATACTGATTTAAAAAAAAACTTCGCCTTGTAAGGGCATGAAGTATTAAAAATCTAAGAAAAAAAGAATAAAAAAACTTTAATAAATAAAAGGTCAATGAAATATCATGGCATACTCTGTGAAAGAAAATTAAAATAACATGCTAAGTAATACAGCTAGAAGTATGAAAGTTTGCATATATATTTATAAAAATTCTGAAACTATAATGTAATTTTTTTTTTTTTTTTTTTT
>BMAW01034875.1:678085-707149 GCA_019974015.1 Nephila pilipes | reverse complement strand
GATATACCGTTATACTTGGTTGTTAGAATATTTCAGTGGGAAAAAACGTGCAAGCATTTTTTTTTTCATTCGTTGTAAACATTAGAGTTAAAACTCATGCGTCAGAAAAAACGTCAATAAATCTTCTGTGTTCAACCTCTCTAAGCCGGTTTACTTGGATCTTTAAAGTTTTCAATGCGCAATAAAATGTCTAAGGGGTAGCTTGTGGACAGTAGCAATCAAAGGGAAACGAGATAATTGCTTTCAGGAGAACTATTCTTTCTCAAATGTCGCGTTCATTCAAGATTTCCATATGATTATATATGTTAGATGTGTCTGCAATACCTAGTAATTTTGGGTGTGCACCTCATACCTCAATGAAACCTTAATTTCTTAAATATATGTTTGGGACTAAAGATTTTTTTGACAAAGTGTGTTTCAGTCGCTTCTTGAGAGAGAAACTTTTCTAAGTTGTTTAAAAGCTATCTTTGATTAACAATGAATCAAGTAAAACAGTTCGACCATTATTTTCATTGAAAATGTAGGAGCTAAAATAATTAATTTTAATAAAGCTTTAAAAAACTTCAGAAATTAAAGTTTTAGCTTTCTTAAGTAACTAAGAAAATAAAAACATTTTTGAAACATCAAAAATGGCAGATTAATGAGCTTCTTTAAGTATATGTTTATCTACTAGATGTAAATTGTTTTTTTTTTCCCTTTAATTTTGTTTTTGTTTTCCAAATCACTTTAACTATTTAATTTTATTACATATTTGTGATGAAATTTTTATGGAGATAATTCTAATAAGTGGACCTCAGAGAGTTTTCCGCCCGATCCTCAATAGCTTAAGATTCTCCTCTAATTATTACCCTTCGTGATAATAGAAATGCTATCTAAAAATTGAGTTGATAATCAAAATTTCTTTCTTTATTATTATTTTCTTTTGTTATTCAAAATTCTGAGTATTACTCTTAGAATTTAAGCAATATTTTTTAACTAACGCATCCAAAACAGGCTGAAGTTATTGACATTATATATGAAAAACAAGCAATTAAGTTCATAACGAATAACTTTTCATATAGAACTGATATATTTATCAATTGTTTCATTTTGATGAAGAAAATGTAAGAATGTTCTTACGAATAATATATATACATATTTTATTAATTATAATTCGATAAGAAGCAGTTAGTAATGGATCAGTAATATAACTGTCAAAAAGTACAGCGAATTTTTTTAGATATTATATTTATTGACACTATAGACGTTGGATGCTTATTAAGATAACACAACAATCAGATAGAGACGAGAGCAAGTCCGGTGGACTCTTTACTCAGTATCATATTGAAGACTTGATTTTTTTATGTAATATTGAAACAAGCATATAACAATGTGCTTAATGCACAAATGAACTTAAAAAACAAAAATAAAAAAAAAGGGAGAGGAAAGAGGATAGGAAAGTGAATGAATTATTTACAATGAAGATGAGATTCTTAAGACATTAATTTTTTTTTTACTAATCTTATCGTAAGATAAGATTATAAAAAATATTTATATCATTTTTAACCCCTCAGTGCCTTCGATAGACTATGTCTAATCTTCAGCAAGAGGAGGGTATTATTTTATTTAAAAAATTATTATTACTATTGTAAAATTACAACAGTAATAAATAAAATATTATTTAAACTTTTTTCATTATATGAAAGCTACAGAAGGAAGGGAAAAGTAAAAATGGCTCTTGTCTGGCTGAATGCACAGCGGTGGTCAAAAAACTAGTTCAAGAGAGGAGAGGTAGAGATGGCGACAGGATATTAACAGCTGATGAAAAGCTGAATAGATGATGATGTAGGTCTTGGAGTGACATGATTGACTGAGACAGAGGCTATTGAAGGGGTGATAAAGAAATTAATTAAAAGGGTCTGAGTTAGAATGCAAAATGTTATGAGGGAATTAGATGGAAATAATTATTGCAAGATTGATAGGGTAGGGTATGGGTTCCATTATTGTGAGCACAAATTAGCTAGGCCCTTATTAGAGGGTTACTATGATTTGTTAGTCTATTATAGAATCTTCTAGAGAGATAGTTCATGTGCTTAATAATAGGAAGGATATTGAGATCCTTGTATATTATAGAATTTCACGCATACCAAGGTGAGTTAGTAATCCTGCGGAGGATTTTATTTTGAAGGACCTGTATTTTTTTATTGTGTGTAAGTGCGGCATGTGGCCCCAAGTAGGAGAAGCATAAAGTAGGATAGGGCGGGTTACTTGTTTATAGAGAAAAACTGTTAGCAAGAGTTAATACTGAATTTCTACCATTAAAGGTATTCAGTTATGGATTTGGGCCCAACATTTGTCAATTATTGATTAGATATGTAGTTTGAAGGTGAGTTTGGAATCCAGGATAACTCCTAAGTATTTGACCCCAGAGTCCCAAGATATTTGATCATTAAAGAATTAGAGTTTTTATTAGGAGGGGGCGCGTGACCTTTTCTAAATATGACAGCTTTAGTTTTATTAGTGTTTACAGCAATCCTCCAAAGTATCACCCATTCCTCTATTTGTTTTAGTTGATTTTGTAATTTAACTATTACGTTAATTGGACGATTTCCTTGGGCGAGGATTGATGCGTCATCTATAAATAAACAGAGGCTATTGTAAGGTCTCTGAGGGTAGTCATATGTAAACAAATTGTAGCAAATTGGAGAAATTACAGACTCTGGAGGTTAACCGGCTTTTATATAGCATATTGTAGAGAGAGAGTGTGTTATTAAGCTTAACTTGGAATGTTCTAGTTTTAAGGTAATTATTTAAGATAATTATTATGTAGGGGGATTTAATTTGATTAGTTTGAAGATCAATCTATCGCACCAGAGGCGGTCGAAAGCTTTTTGTATGTCGAGGAAAATACCCTCAAAGACTTATATGGAATTAAATCCCTCAGTAATGGCATTCATAACCCGTAGTAGTTTATGGACAGTGCAGCGGTTAGTACGGAAGCCGAATTGTAAATCTGGAAGAATATTATTAGTGGAAACATGAGTCAATATTCTCGTTAACAGGATTCTTTCAAAGATTTTTGAAATAGAATTTAGTAGACTGATAGGTGAATAGTTGGATGGAATGGAATGATTTTGTCCGCCTATTTTTTTTTATTCTCTTCCCCAAAAGTTGGGGAAGAGAATAATAGTTGCTTGTTTCCATTTTTGTGGAAAAGGCGCATACATGAGACATTTATTAAAGATGTTTGTGAGAGGAGTAAGTGCTTTGGGAGGAAAGAATTTAAAAACCTGATTGTGAATGCCATCCTTTCCGGGGACTTTCTTTTTGTTTAACTTTTTAATTATGGTAGCTATTTCAGAGGGGGAAGTGAGGAGGTGAGAGAAATTGAAATTGGTATGGGCTTCAAGACAATTTTGAACTATTGATTCTGTTTTTTCAATATGATTATCATCATATAAAGTTGGATTTTCCTGGAACGAGGATTCAAAATTATGGGTAAGAAGATCAGCTTTTTCTTTATCAGAGAATACCAGACCATTGTTACCTATTAGTGGGAGGGGAGAATATTGTAATATTTATTAGAAAGTTTTTTGTTCATATTTAAAACGGAGGTTTTTTCGGTATTAAGCTGGCGGAGTAGGTTTTCCCATTTTTTGCTTTTAAGGTATTGATTTCATTTTTAATTGGTTTTTGAGGTTATTAACAATGGGTTTCAAAGGAGAGAATCTGATGTTTTGCTATTGTTTTCTATACCTATTTTTCTCTTTAATTAGGTTTCTGATATGAGGGGGGGGGAGTCTAAGATGGAGGGTTTGAATGGATCTGGTATTACTCGCATGGTTAGTTGCATTTTTGATATTAATAGTTAAGGATATGATTAATTGGTCTAAATCAGAGATATTATTAATAATGGGGTTACCTTTTATGATATTATATAGAATTCATTGATAGCGGAACCAATTAGTAGTTATGAGACTGCGAAGGGGGATAGGGAGAATTTTATTGAAAGAGATGTCAATTAATATAGGGTTATGATCCCTAGGTAGTTCATTAAGACTTTCGATATTGTAGAATGGAATGTTTTTGAGGATAGCAAAATTTATTATAGAGCAAGTATTACTATTGTAAGGAAAGTGAGTCGGGAGCAGCTATTTGGAAGTTATTAGTGTTGCCCGTAGTATGAATAATTTTACTTGATCTGCTTGCCCTGCCTCTATTCCAGGTCGGATGTTTTGCATTAAAGTCACCAATTAAAATTCCAGTGAAGTTATTATCTGAGAGGATATTGATTAATTCGTTATGATTGATGAGATTACGGGAGGGGCAGTAAATAATATAAACTGTGAAGTATTGATTGTCTTTGGTATTGATATGGATGGTGGTATTTTCAGAGGTGGAGGTATTTTTAATGATCATATGATGATGAATCCTATTTTTAATCAATATTGCAGTGCCTTCGCCCCGATGGGTTGATCTGTCAGAACGGTATGTATTATAATTTGGAATTTTAAATTTTTCAGAGGGTATGAGGTGAGTTTCCTGGACTCCTAGGATGTCTGAATTGTATTCATCTATGAAATTTGGGAGTTCTCCTATTTTTGATTTAATGCCATTTGCATTCCAGCTTGCAATCAGGAGGGATGGGGGTAGTTTATTTAGTATATTAAATTTTAGAACCAGATGGACATCATACTGCAAATGACTTGGAATGATTTTTCAATTTTTGAACACAAATCAAGTTTATTATCAGCGAATATTTGTCCTATTAATTTAAATTGTTGGTAAGTTTCCATTATTTTATCAAACTTGAAATTTTCGAATTTTTTTTTTTTCAAATTTCATTAACGAAGGGAAGACTTGAAGGTTCGCTGTCATTGGTGGGTATGGTGTTTTGGTCGCTTTGGCTATTGTTATTTTTGGCATTTTTATGTCATTCTTCCCAGCAGTTTGTGGTTGGTGAGGGAGATGGTTTGAAGTTTATAGGAATTTTGGGGCAACCGGAGTAATATGCAGTATGATCTCCGCCGCAGTTACAGCATTTGGGGGGGGGAGAAGCTTTCAAGAGTTTTGGTGCCGCTGTGCGCTAGATGATTATCTCCATATTTCAAACAATTGAATTCCCTAGTACAGAATCTAGAGTGGAGAAAATAATTTTGACAACGATAGCATTGATTGAGTTTTTCTTTTACGGAGAGGCTCAGTTTTAAATGAAAAGTATCCAATATTATTGATTTGAAATTTTTTTTGTTGCTTTCTGTTTTTGGAAGTGTAACTAAAAATAGGGGGAGTGGCTGGTTAATTTTTTTGGATTTTAAGTTACTGCATTCATTGACTATGAGAAGCATTCATTTCATTTATTGACTATATTCATCTAATTCCTGAATTATTTCAGCGTGGGAATAATTATTTGGGAGGCTTTTAATTATACATTTAAAGATTCTCTCACTAGGTAATTCAAATGTGTGAGCTTCTAAATTCCTCTCTCGAACATGATTTTTGATTGTTGTGAATGCTTTAACTGTAAGGGGAAATTTTTCAAACAATATCTTTTACAGTCTCCTTTGAGCTCGCATTTCGTCAATTTCATCATATTTTCAAGAATTGCTTGGGTCGTCAATATTAGCTAAGATAATTGAGGAAGTTTTTTTTAGCTTCCTCTTTCAATACTTTGGGGGATTCTAAGTCGAATTCATCACTATTATTAGTATTTTTATTTTTAATTTCATCACTACTAACTGCCTGAGAATTGATATCGTGCATATCAGAGATGAAATAATCATTGCTCTTGATGTCTGAATCTTCATTAGAGAGCTCAGAATATTTGTTGTTTAAAGGAGGGTTTAATTCCTGGTTTTTTTTTTTTTTTTTTTTAATTTTTTTGAGTTCATATCTGTAATTCTTTTGGGTGAGTTTAACTTTCTTTTACTTTTTACTTCGTGAAAATCGTTGTCTTTACTTACAGTAATGAAGGTAAGTGTAGATTTTAACTTTCCAGAGCATTTTGAAGCGGTTTCAGAAGCTAGGTTTTTAAGTAGAGTTTCAAATTTTTCATCAGCTTCCTGTTGAGATTTTTCCATCTGTTTTATGTTGAGCTCTAGGTTGGAGATAGCAATATTTAGAATTTGATTTTTTATTTTTAAGATGATTCATAATATCAGCTTGGGTTGGGTTTTCTATTTCGTTCGATAGTATTTTAAGAGTTTCGAAAACACAGGTTGGGCAGTCCGATCATGAACCATTTTCAACAGAATCAATAAATTTTTTTAAGAAGGGGAGAATTTGATGAAGAATGCCTAAGTTGTGATTAGAGAAAAAAATCTTTACAGGCTTCAGAAACAATTATCGAGTCACCAAAAATGGCACTTAACTCCTCTGGTTTCAGCAGACCAGCAACAGTCGATTTCAGTTCCAGGTAGCTTGGCATGGTAATCCACAGGAATAATTCCAGGATAGCGAATTTTTATGAATTATAAAAAATAGTTCTAAGAACGCACAAGGTTCAAAGGCACTTAGCGCCCAATAGCGCGCTAAACCACCAAAGATGATTAGCATATGAAAGTCCAAGTAATAAAAAACAGTCCTAATATTCATTAAAACTTGCAGCAGGGAAAGTCACAAGAAGATGCAAGAAAAAACTTGCTTGAAAATGTCCATATGAGAGTCGATGGGAACAGATTGTAGTTGGCTCACAACACATGTAAATTGGCCTGGCCGGCTGCCGTCGGTCTCTGCCGGTCGAAAGGGTCAGGATTACCGTCGGGGGTGAAGTTCTAAATAAGAGCAGCGGAAACGACCACACTTCGTGGAGTCAGGGGAAAGAACGTGCTTATAAAGAGTTTCTAAACTTACATATATTTAATGTACATTTTTTTTTTCTGTAGCATATAATGTGCGACTTACTTCACAGATATTTATCTTGAGTTTCAAAAAATTAAACAATATTAAAACAAATCATCGTTTGTTTTGTGGCCGCAGTCGCCCGGTGATTATGGTCGTGGACAGCGATTTTCGTCGAGTATTGAGTTCGAGCCTTGATGCCACTAAAAACTCGTCGTATAGTTGGGGTTGATGCACGTTAAATCTGTTGTAACTCAAAGACCTTTCGTGGCATGGTGCGGAAGTTAGAAGAGGTAGGTTCCAGGTCAGGTGTGATCCTCGCTACTTGATCGACGTTCAAAATTACGAGGTTTGTCTCAAATAGGCCTTGTGTTGCTTCTAGTGCGGTTTTAATAAGACCAATGAATAAATCATTGCTAATTTCAGATAATCAGAATGTTATTGAATATCTGTCACATTGATATATACTCAGTATATTTTTCATCCTTTTCTGTATAATTTATCTCTTGATTATAAAGAATAATATTTATCTGAATTTTTGAAAGAGTTATAATGTTACATATTTCTTGAAGAACATCAACCTTAATTTCAAAATTAACTTTTCAATATGTCTGTATATGATTACATGGGTAAATCTGATACATATAAAATAAATTTATAACGTTTGCAAATTTTTACTGTGTTGAATAAAGATTATGAAATTGAAATATGTGATCATGCTACATTCATTTAAATATGTTTTAGAATATTTGATCTTTGTTGTCCTTTTTGAAGCGCTGTCACAAGGTCGGTGACGAGTTCTAGAATCACATTGTGACTCTAGAACTCGTCACGGTAAATATGGATTGCGTACAACACTCCTGAGAATACACGTCAATCCAGTGAGCAGCATCATTCAAACTCCTCGACACAACCACGAAAATACAAACGAGAACCTTCAACACAGAAAATCAAGACCACAGTTTTTTGGCATCTGAAAAGCATTCTACTGTTAGACTTTTTGCCAAGAGGAATGACAATAAATGCTGAGAGGTACTACGGACCATAATTAAAGCTTAGGCATGCTATTCAAAATCACCGGGGAGTGGGGGACTGCTCTCTAGCTGCATCGTTCTGCTTTATGACAATGCTTGGTTCGCGCCCTGGCAAGAACAAAGACGCACATGGACAATTTTCGTTGTGAAGTACTGGATCATCCACCATACAGCCCTGATTTGGCACCATCAGACTTTCATCAGTCTCCAAAACTTAAGGAATTTTTTGGTGGAAAGCGCTTGGAAAATGACGACATGTTGGAAGAAACTGTTACTAATTGGTTTAACGGTCAGACTGCAGAATTCATTGTTTATGGAATCCAAAAATTGTTGCCACGATTTGACAAATTCTTAAATTTCAATGTTGACTATGTTGAAAAGTGAAAAAATGTCCATATTTTAGTTTGTGATACAATTTACATTTGTAACCAAAGTTTCTCTTATTCCATTACTAAATGGTTCTTACTTAAAAACTGATCTTCGTATAATATATGTAATGATTTAACTTTAATTTCTAATAATTTTTCTGAATAATAATTTAATTTCCTCATTTTTGCCATTCTCTCAATTAACCGTAAAGCATTCATTCTTATTTCCTGATACCATTCCATTTTAACTTTAATTTATGCAATCACGTGCACTTAAAATCTGTAATGTGTGTAAAAAAATGCAAATCTGTGTAGACTCGAGAGCTATTCAGTAGTCTTTAGAAAAAGGTAGAAAAACGAATTATTTTAGGTAATTTTTTTAAATATAATCTCCTTTTAACTTTGTACACTTTTCCAAGTGCTTTTACAGCTCTTTTAAACTATCTAAAAAGTAAGATTTCGGAAGGCTCTCAAAATAGGATCTGTTTGAGCTATGACCTTTTAGTTCAACGTGAACCGTTGTACACCGAGCCCTTATTTTTAAGTTTGGAAATAAAAAAAAAAAAATGCACTGGAGTTCAAATACGGTGAATACAGTGGATGTTGTAAGAATTCAAACTTTAATCCTATGATTCCGGCCAACTGCACAGGTGTGTACTAGTTGTAGCGAACGTCACATACAAACCAGTTGATTTCGTCATGGACGAAGTTATCCAATGAGACTCAGAGACTGAGGTGAACGCGCATCTAGAAGAGAGAGAGACTGAAGGAAGGAAGACGAAAGCGGAAAGCGAGTATCATTGTGCATGTTTAGCGGTTAAATAAAATTTAATAGATCTTTCTAGACTGACTGTATTTGTTCGTAATATGTTACACAGTGCATTGTCTTGATGGAAGAGGATTTTTTTTTTGTTTTCCAAACTTGAATGCTGTTTTTTTATTAATTCCTTCACTTAACCGGTGCAATAATGATGCATAATACTCTCCAGTTATTGTTTTTCTTTTTTCCAAACAATCGATGTAGATGATTCCGTGCGCATCCCGAAAAACCGTGGCCATTACCTTACGAATTTCCCCACCTTTGCGTTCTTAGTGCCTGACCACTTTCATAACCCTCTGTTTTGACTGTTCCTTTTCCTTTGGAGAATAAACGCGACACCCATCTTGCCGAGATTTTTTCCACATTCAATTTTTCGTGCAAAATGGCAAACACTGTACCTTGTGATATGCCAGTGATGTTACTTCTTCTTGTAATGCTTACAATTTCACTGCATATGTAGCAAAAATTATCTTTAAAATCAACATTTTTACGAGATATTTTAATGCGTTAGTTTGTTAGATTATTAAATACTCTTCTGATAATATTTTTTCCAAAAGAAAGATTAAATTCATAATGAAATCTTAGAAATTAGTTCAAATTTTGCATTTTTTTAAATATATTTTAAATGCACAAAAATGAGGTTTCTTTGAATTTCTCAAGAACTTTTTTTTGTTTGATAATGTAACAAGCTTATTTAATTAAATAAGGTTGCGTATTGCTCGGGCTTATGAAAAACTATTCATGTTAAGATCTGAACTTACTACTTAAGAAAATTCCTTTTCAATGTGAGCGCCCATCTTAGACCTTGTATTTCAGATTTGATAAATATGGCCGAGAATAATACCATATGCCTCAAAATTTTGATCCTTGTTGGATAATCACTTGAATTGAGGCATTATGCTTTCTTCATCTATTCTACATCCAGATAAAGAATGAGATACATCCAACATATTTAATGTGCATTAAATACTACTTAACTATGTTTTTTTGCAATTACGAAACCTAAACTCGCTTTTTTTTTATTTCAGTCATTTTATAATAGTGCTGTTCTTATCCTTGTGTTAATCGACTAGAATGTCATACATTCATTCTCGAATGTTTATTCATGCAAAATGCGGAGTTTACGACTTACGTAAATTAGTTGCGCGTATGTTCTTTCAGATTTTAATATTAAATTCAAATTCCGTATCATTAATTTTCATAACAAATGGAATAAGTTCTTAAAATTTTATAAAAGATAGTGCACTGATTCAATGTTTAAAATTTGTTTGAAATTATGCGTCAGAATGCAGTTTCGATGGGATATGGTTAAAATTATCGTTGTCGTTAGTTTCGAAATCAATTTTCCATTGAAAAGTTTTTTAATTTCTATTTCTTTGCTTTAATTGATGATTATATTTCTTATTAAATATTTTGAACAGATGTGAAATCACGTTTTATGAAAATTCAGAATACAGAAAGAAAAAAAAAAAATTTTTTTTGTAAAGCTGAAATGTGAAATCTGTGATGTTTATTATTTACGCATGATGTTTCATTTGCGGCGTCACGAGTAATGGCGATGATAGGAAAAAAGTGCGATGGTTTAAGTGATAACCTTGAAAACATATTAACTTCATCAAAAAATTTTCTACTCTTATTTAAACTTAAGTAGTCTTTTGTTGAGTGCTCAGTATCCACAGAACATTTCCGTACTTTCAATCATTAAGAAACGATTATCAATTCCTCGTAAAAATGGAAACCATGTGGTTCCATAACTGATGCTGGGTTCCTGTTATCTAATATTGACGGGACGCAGGAAAAATATCTATTTAAAATTTTTATAAAAGTATTTGAAGGCAATGACTAAGTTTATTTCATTTTCTGTATTGTTTGAAGCGAGGAAAATTCCATTTGTTTCTCCCGTTGCTATCTTAATTTATGAATTCAGCAGTAAGTAAAATTTTTAGCTGTGTTGACATTTGTTTCGTGTTTGTGAAATTGACTTTTTAATGATAATCATCAACAAATGAGGAAAATTTGATTGTGATATTTATTGCTTAATTAGTCGACGCAAATGTTTTTTATATGGCGTAAATTTATCCTTTGAAAATTAATTTTGTACAAATATTGGTTAATTATTTCCTCTTTTAATGATGTTTGTTATTTATTAATGATGTTTGTTATTTATCTGTTTTGCTATAAACATGCAAATCGAATTCGATTTATGCAATTTTCTGCAGTTTTTTGCTAATAGTATGCAAAGTATTTTTAAAATGTTACTGGGAAATATTCTGTGCTTCTGTTGCAAGTAATCGTCTGTGCTCATTTTATAATTAACATTTGTTATTCATGTGGTTAAATTGTGTTGATCCCAGATAATAGATAAAATTTGGACGACTGCTGTCATATTTCAAATTTATATATAGATGAATGCTAAATATATGAATGAATTATATTATGGCTGTCATAATTTTTTTAAAATTTTCATTCACTGTCACTGAACTGTATTATCTGAAACAAAATAATTTTTCAATGTTTTAATGTATTTTTACAAATATTTGCTTCATGAAATGGAGACTGATTAAAGAGTTATTTTCGTTAAATTTAATTTTTGTTTAAGGAACATTTTAAAAATTTATTTTTAATTTTGTGTTCGGAATAAAGAATATATGTTTTTTTAATATCCCCCCCTCTTCAAACCAAAGCAATTTGTGTATGTTTTATACATTGAAGCAAAGCAATATTTTGTTGATCATAAATTTGTGCTATTCCAAGATTTTCATGATATTTTTGTTGCTTTAAGATCAAGTTTGTAAACGTATACGAAATCAAAGTTGAAAGTGCTATGTAGCCCAACCACATGGTGCTTTTTTGAAAATCTCTCAAATCATTGATTTTTTTTCAGAGTAGTGTGAATAACACAGAGAGCTAATATAAAGAAAATGAAATTACTTTACTTTCCTAATTTTCAGACATTTTTCACATGAGGATTGTAAAACATAGTTATGACCTTCAAAAATGCTGTGTTAACTTCACCTTCCATGGAATGACTACTTTTTTCTCCACATATATTCGCTTGTTGCAATCAAACTCTCCCTCAACATGTTTTTGAGGTTTCAATGGAAGCATTTGATTTTGACCAAGTATCTGCTGTGGAATTAGTATGTACATCCATAACAAGATCCTTGAATATCAGATGGTGGTTGATTTTGAAATAAACCTTTTGTCCTTGAGGCAGTTGTAAGATTTCCAGCAATTTGAAACACTTGTAGACCCTGGAAATACCCACTCTTTATAATATGTAAAAGGTCATCTTTTATACATCTTGTAACCACTCTGACAAAACACTTTTCAATCTTCTTTCCAAATACCCATTCACCCTTCGTAGGTTTTCCTCTTCCATACTTCATTTTCTTTAATTTAGACACAAACCTCAACAATCACCCCAGGTCCCCTATTATTTATCATATCAAGGCTTACAAACCTCTCAACAAAACATATACCGATTGACAACAGTATGTTCTTGGATTGTAACCTTTCATAACAAACTCACCATAATGTAGTTACTCGGAGAACTTCAGGCATTCTTATGGCTATGGGAAAACCATGAGCCTCTCCTCATTTCTACAAATATTATGAAAACATTATCAAGATATATTTTAAAAAATTTATTCCTCACAGTTTTTAAACTTTGAAAGATGATGAATTTTTAAATGAGACCAAAAAATACATTAGAATAAGACTTGAAGTATGTATAAGAGGATAATCTTCAAAGAACTGGGAATTCAAAAAAAATGTTTAAGCCACTATTGTAACATTCTGTTGAGGGATGCTCAGTTTTCGTTTGATAACTGCTGGTTTTGGAGCTCCTGTTTGGCACTACTGCCATGTCCAAACTTTGCACAGTTATTAAGTTTTTGAAAGTGAAAAGCATTTAACAGATAAAAATTCATCATCAATGGATGTAAGTGTATGGATTTTTTAAAAAAATCCACGAGTATTATGGAAAATTTACTGCAAGCCATTGCTGACAAGTATGATATACTAAAAAACTTGAGTGTGTAATTTAGTACTGGAGAAGAGGAATGTTCAGTAATCATTCTTCACAATGCTTGCCCTATATCACTTGCCAAATTTTTGCATGCCTGTAACTGTTTTTATAAGGCATGTGGGTACTTATGTACTATCACAACCATATTGGTGATATTGAATAAAACTGCATGAATTCTGAAAGTGGAATATACTGACAGGAATATGGAGCACATAGTCGAAAAATACTACGTTAAAAAGTAATTAAAATTAAATAGTAATCAATAAAAGGAAAAGAATAACTAATTTTTATCAGTATAATTCCTGCCTTTATTTCCAAATATTTTAATATTTTGGTGGAAAATATGAAGAAATGGATTTTAAGGAATAGAATTTTAAAACAATCTTTTTTGTCTTGATCTTGTTGCCGCAGGAATTTGGATAAGTAAGACTCGAGTGGATGTGTGGCTGTACCCCGTTGTCTCGTATTCCTCCATTTGACAGAACCCTTATTTCTTTCGATTATTTGGGTCTGAACACCCATTTTGGGGTCTACAAAATTGTATTTATGATTGACTCTCAAATGATGAAATCCAGTGATGCCATTTAATCAGTAGGATATGGAGAAGAATAGCTGCACTTCCATTAGGAATGGTTGTTAAAAACATATCTGCTCTCTTGACAGACCCTGCGAAAAATCCATTGTTCTGGTGATATTCAGCCTGAATTATTTTTCCTTTTTGTGAAAGAAATTTCGTCTATTTCCATTATGGGGCCCGGTCTGCCTATTTTCATTCTTTATTTCCATTCCATGTCAGGAACACAAATCTCTCACATATAATTGTTCCAGTCTTTGTTTTATCAGCTAAATTAAGATGTTTGTCACAAAATTTGACTGTAGTTAATTCTTTGCTCCAGTAAATGAATCTTACTGATGTTAATAATGGGATACGACTCCTCTAAACCAATCATCAGTTTTTATACCCAAGGGTTGATTACAGGTCGTAACATTGCACTTCCAAAAAAAACTGTTTTCCAAAATAAAGCTTCATTGTATGACAGTTATTACATTCCCTAACGTCTGGTTAAATGTTAAAATTTTTAAGATTGTAATAGCATCTTTTTCAGAATTCAGTAAATTCCAGATTTGCATTTTAGTATTCAAGCTTGCAATACTAACTAACGATTAGGCTTAGAATGGCAGCAAGTGGAGAAATTTAAAATTGAAGCACATGGTTGCTAATTCAATGCCTCAGACACATGCAAAATTGGGGTTGCCAATTTGGTGAGTTATCTTGAAAATTTGCATGGTTGTGATAGTATGTAAGTGCCGACATCTTCACTTATTCATTCTAACTATAGGCCACATTTATCAATCGCCCATTTGTTTCCTAAGTAGAAAGAATATTTGTTTGCAATTTGCATCAATGTTTTTTTAATGATATAGTGACAAGATGTTTTGATAAGGGTATGAAAAACTAGCACAACACCTACAAAAATGCATTGATCAAAGTGGATAAATAGATAAATGAACAAGCTTTAAAATGATATATACATTATTGAAAATAATTATTTCTTTATATTTCTAAAAACTAAATAGAAAATTCCTTTAATTTTGGGATTACCCTTGTATGTATCAGCTACCCAAGGAAATTCTAAAGTGACTATAGAATTTTTAAGACTTGATGAATTTTTGTTATTGATGATATTAAAATGGGTGCATTCATATTTAAATCTGTAAACTTATGAGTGTTTTATTTTAATTAAAATATTTTTTCTTTTGTATGCTTGTATTTTTTTTTTATTTTTTTATTCTGTTTTGAAGACAGTTTCAAAGCATTATAAGGTAAATATCAGGTTATATTGATATAGCGGGAAGAGCGATAAAATATGCTATAAATTAATTAATACCAAAAGTTTTTTTTTAAAATCATATGTTTACATTTTATATTTTTAGACAAGCTATGTACCTTTTTATTTAAAGTTGGTGATCCAATGTTTTGTGCTTATCTGTTAGATATTTATAATTTAAAAAAAAATGAATTGGTGCTTTTCAAACTTTTGTTGTAGAACAAATTTTTATAAGACCTCCCCTCCTCTCTCTCTCTATTTTTATAAAGTTTCATTTTTCATTGAATGCAATTGTTTTTAAGGAACATGTATTTTTTATTTTATTTATCTCCTGTTCCTATGTTTTAGGGATCTATAATGATTCCTATGCTTAAATAAGAAATAATGACTAGTTTCTGAAATATCAGTTGTAATCATAGTCAGTATAATTGTTTCTCTCTGATAAAATATGAACTTGTTCTCATCATGAAAACTGATGGCCGCGGTAGCGTAGTGGTCAAGGTCGTGGACTAGCGACCAACGGTTTTCGTTCAGTCGCGGGTTCGATCCTTGGTCGCCAAAGACCAGCCGTGTAGCCGGAGCTAATGCACGTTAAATCTGTTCAAGGCCCCAAATCCTCCTGTTGGCGTGGTGTGGATGTTAGGAGAGGGGGGGTGCCAGCTCAGGTGTCGTCCTCGTCACTTGACCGTGGTTCAAAATTACGAGGTCCGTCGCCAATAGCCCTCGTGTTGCTTCTAGTGCGATGTTAATGAAATTAAACTAAACTCATCATGAAAACTTAAGCATTCATTGCATAACTGATAGTATTGTAAATTGTGAAGGAGTAATTATGAAGATGCAATGTTGGAGAAATAAAAGTATTCAAATTTTTTCTTTTAAGTCTTATGTGATAATCTGAGCTAGTGCAACAAAGAATAAACGAAGAACAGGAGTCAGTTTAAAGATTAAGTTTGAAAATATCCAACATTTGTGGTAATGATTTCTATCTCATGAAAAGACCTTTATTACTTTTCATGCTAGAGTGAGCCAAATTGGTGCCAATATCCTAAAAAATGTGCCAAACATGTGTCTTATTGTAGTTTTCTTTATTCTCATATGAATAAAAAAAAATTAAGTGGAGAGGATATATATATTCTGCATTGGCAAAATAATAAAAACAAATTTAAGGGGCTTTTAGTACATTGTTTGAAATTAAGGACAGCTGTAAGTTTTTTTTTTTTTTTTTTAAAAAAAATTCATTAGTGTAATTGGGTGTGAACAAAATTATGAATAAATTACTTATTTTTGAATGAAAAAATATTAAGTATGTTGTTAATTATAATTATTCATTGTAGGTTCATCCTTATTTAACATATTGGCACCTTAAACATAGATTTTGAAATTTTTTAAGTAAGAAATTAATTTTCTTTGAAATTCTTGTAAAAGTTATTATTTTTTTAATTGTATACATATATAAGACCATCAGATATTTTTTTTTTATGCATTTAAAATTTCTTCTTTTGTGAATCAAAAGTTTTCCTGTAAACTAATATTCCTGAAAAGGGGAATATGAAAACTAGTCTTGAATAAAGTTTCGAGAGTATATATATGAGTAAAATTATTATCAGAAATAAAAATTAATTCTTAGCAAATTAAAAATAAATCGTTATTTAAGATTTAGTTTCACTATGTGTTTAAAATGTAATATGGTTATGATATTCAGAGTTATGCATGATTATTATTCCTTATTGAGAGAGTGTAAATTTTACCATTTTCAAAAGGTTTAGGGTTCAGAGCTAGTTAATTTTTAAATTTATTTTTTAAAGAGTTCAAAGTACCAATGTTAAACAAAGTTTTTTTTTTTATTTAATTAGTCCAAAAAATAATCTAAATTTTTATTTCTCAATTCATGGAAGGAACAATGCTTTTAAGAAATTGACATTAATTGGTGAGGATGAACCCCCACCTTTATGAAAATCTTACAAGCAATGAAACCACGGGCAGGCTTCAAAAATTTTTTCGGCTATGGCCTTTGCCTCATTATTGTATGTTGCCACGCCTCCTGAAATCCACATTAAAAATAACGATGTGTAAGAAAACTTGTACTTTATGTTTTTAATAACAGCACTGTAGAGGTTCACTGCTTTTTTGCCTATGCATTGCATGGTGAAAAATGCTTGTTCAGATGCTTTCTATCACCCCTTAAAATTTTGAACATGAGTTTCAAAACACCATGTATAACAAACACACTGATATATAATATGAATAACTGCATGTTGAAACATTAATTTATAAGCTTAATTTCATGTGGATCATTCAGTAATTCTATAGGAAATTTATTACTTGGATAATAAGTACCTCGATTTATTGATAATATATAGAGCTATAGAATAAATATTAGATTTATATAAAAAATATTTTTATTACGTGAAGAATTTGTTATGTATAACTTTCTTATTTAAATTACAAAGGATACTTTTCTTTCCCCCTTTAAATGTGTCTTTAATCTTTATATTAAAATTTTTTCAGAAACTTGAATGAAAAATATTGACTTCTAATGGATAGTACTGTTCGAACAAAGTCTTACACTGCTGACATTCATGATAAAGTAGCAAGGATTTATTACAGTCACGGTTTATTTTGCTCTAGTCATCCATATTCAGTTATTCTTATTACGCTGTGTATCTTCACATTATGTTGGTAAGTTCTTAAATTTCCTTCATTACTTTGAATATGAGAAATGTTTTGTGATGTGATGTTTGTTTAGTGTTAAAATGCTTTACTATTTCATTTTAATCTAATTTAAATTATAATGACATAATTTTAAAATTTATGTCAGGCAATTCACGTAAGAAAGCACTCTTAAAGCATTATAGACATTTTAATTTGCTCGATGAGCAAAAAGATGTATATGTATATTTAAATCTTTATAAAATTTGATAAGATGTATGCAATAGAACCAAGATCAGTAACATAAGAATTATCAGTACTTTTCCATTTTGCCGGTGGGAGCGATAAAGTAAATAAAAATGATTCAACCAATGCCAAATGGAATTTGTGGATACTGTGTGTTGTTGCCAATAATGTCTGCTTAACGAGATTTGCACCGGCGAAATGGAAAAGTACCGAATTATCTAGTTAGATTTAATCAGTGTTTCTAATATTTTTTGTTTATTTGCATTCCATATTTCATTATTTATTTGAACTTTAGTGAATTCATATACATTTAAATATAATCAGGTATGTGAATAATTTTTTTTCGTAGTAATACTGTAAAATGAGGAATTGCATCATAATTAAATTTTTATTTTATTTTAATCACTTTCTTAAATATTTATATTTATCAGAAAATAGTTCTCCCCATACAACCATATACTTTTTGTTTTAAAATGCATTTTTTATTTCAGTCATACTATGTTTATTCAGCATTACAAATTACATAATCTGAATCAGGTATGGGCAAACTCCAGTCTGCCTGAAGGTTCTCTTTGGCCTGCTGCAAATTTAAAAAATTATATTTATGTTGTATGTTTATGATGCTACTATACAATCTATACTATACATTAAATATTGCTATACAATATTATGTAAGAAATGCACGTGTCTGATGCATGTTAAATCTGTTAAGGTTGTGTGCATGTGTGGAAGTTTGGAGCAGGTGCCGCCAGCTCGGGTGTCGTCATTGTAATTTAATCAAAGTTCTAAGTTATGAGGTTATTTGCCAATAGCCTTCATGTTTCTTATTAGTGCAACATTAATAAACAATCAATATTATGCAATATATCCACAATATGTGATTTATATTGTATAGTGCTTAAGTCAAAACAAAGAGAGATGTTGTGTGATTGGCACGGAAAACAAGTTCATATAAAAGAGGTCTGTTATCTCAGTTCATTGACATTTACATGCAGCATTTTAAGCTCCTCCCAGTGCCTTTCTGTTGCAGCACAAGCACAGACAAGTATAACAAGGCTGCCATATCTCTTTAAAAATTGCTGCGAAAGCAATATTTATTGATAAGCTCTCTAAATGAAAAAATATTCTTTTTCTTTTTTTTTTCTTTTCTATTTTCCTTCTTTTTTTCTATGAACTTTGAAATTTTAGTTTCATCAAAAAGTTTCTTTTACTTGTTCTGATAGCAAATATAGAAGGATAGAGATGGTACCTCAAAGCTAAATAGATGAATGTCTCTATATTTGTCTGTGGGCATGAGTTCTAATATTACTCATTACATCTATCCTTGAATTGAAAGATGGCAGACATATAGTGTCATTGAGAATAGTGGCAAAATAACTAAAAAGTAAAGTTTTGCCAGTGCTTGTGTGGGTTATTGTAGATACTTATAAAATATTTCAAAAATTTACTAAAAATTTAAAGATTCATAATGCTATGCAATGAACTATAAAAGTCTTCAAAGAATATGACATTTACTATTTCTTCACATCAAATCTTAGGAATTCTAAGTACAATGTAATGTCTAAATATGAAAGAAAACCAAAAGCGGAACATTTCTGTAAAGAATTATCTAATTGACAAAATTGTTTTAAGAAATTTAACAGTCTCCGTATAGCAGCTCAAATAATATTGATAAGAGTAATAAAGTGTTAAACTTTATTACTCTTATCAATATTATTTGATACAATGTAATATAAAGTGTGAAACTTTATTGCTGCAAATTTGTGTTTTTTTATATCCAGACGAGAAAAAGGATTTTAAAATTGTAAGCTTATCTCAAAAAATGGTGATTTCTTTTGTTGAAATCATAAACAAAAATCTGACATTACAATTAGGGTCCAAAATTGTCCTGTTGAAATTCTGCTCCATGGCTGTTTATGAAAAGTCTCCAACAATACTACTTAACTAATATTATTTTTAAGAGATGTTGATGAGAACTTTGAAATTGCCGAGGAACTGGCATGCGTGTCATTGTTAAACGGGAATTACTACGGGTTTTGATATTTTTCTTGAACTTCTGGAAGTGTTATCTATTTTGAATGTATCTATAGTCAACATATGTAACAGTATGACCGATGGAGCACCAGATATGACAAGAGAAAAATTCTGGATATCGTGGACTTTTTTAACCAATACTATCCCAGGAACAATCTTGTATTTCTACATTCTGTAATGTTTCAAGATGCCTTGTATAAATCTACATTGAATATCAAACCTTTGTTTAAAGTAATTTGAGGCTTGTAAATACTATTCGATCTTGTGGATTTGCTGGCGATTTCAAGATTTCCTTCAATCCTTGTAATCTGAATACTCTGACAGGCTGTATTACTAGAAATTAAGGTGGCTTAGTGCAGGATGTGTTTCAAAGGAGTTGGGAAACTGGAAGACAACATTGTGTAATTCTTTCATGAGAAACGGTTTTCTACAACTAGGGAAATGTTGGAAAGATATAGCATTGGTTTCGTACTTTGCATTTTTATAGGTCTTCTTCATATGAACAAGCTGGAAATGTTGGAAAGATACAACATTGGTTTCATATATTGCATTATCAAGCATCTTTGTCATATGAACAACCTAACTGTCAAGATGCAAGAAAAAAAAAAATCAATCTATTGGTGATATATGGGTCTTGTCAAAGGCTTCAAACTAAAACTTTATATGCTAGCAGGACAGCTAGTTATGCAAGACTTCTCATTTCCTGAGGTTAAATTCAATACTTCCAGTAACATGAAGACACGAGTTACAAAGATGGCCAGAGAAAACTGAATTTTGAGTTTGAATGCAGATTTTAAAATTTCAATGCCATTTATATAGAATTGATATATTAACTATGCCTTTCAATGTAAATTATGAAGTAATGAGGAGGGATTTAATTAATTGAGTTACATTATAACAATCTCGAACAATTGCTTCTTAATGTTCCATAATTAAAAGTTTTACAAATTGTTTTCAAAAGCAAGTTTCTCAATTTAATATCTCTTATAAGAAAATTAGTACTATATTTGCTTCTTCTAATATATGTGAACAAGTGTGAATTTTCTTCCATTAGTCTTTAGAAGAATCCTATTAGAAATAGACTGACAAATGAGCATCTAGCATGACATCTCAAAGTACATCATTGTCCATGCAGGAACTTAAAAGAGCTTTTAAAAAATGCAGTTTCGCTCATTACCTTAATATTTGTATACTTTTTCTAAAGTTAGGGTATATATTGTATTGGCCTACTAAATTTTTTCTTTTGTTTTTTGGTCTGTTACCTAAGAAATTTGCTTATTACTGATATAGATAGAGCATTTGGGCTGACCTTTTTCAAAGTAATAGAAATTGTTACAAACATTTGTGATGCTTGTAAGAACATTTTTCGTATGATAGAAGCCAAACCAAACTAGTAATGCCTATCATCAAGGAAAATGCCAAAATAAAAGGCCATGAGAGACACATAGCTTTAATGAAAAAGTACCACTATTGACATCCAAAAATATTGATTTGGAATCAGAATTAAATCTGGATTTGTGATAGACTTTTATATTTTGTCATGTATGAGACAAATATTTTATGATCGGTAGAAAGTCTTTAAATTGCTGTAATGGGTTATGTACTGCTGGAACTCCTTTGAATACATAATGAATCAAATGAATTCAAACTGGTTTCAATATATGTCATCAGTATTGATTCAGTGATTTAAGCAAGCAATCACTAAATTCTATCTGTTTTTGAAAAATCAAGGTATTTCTTTTAATTTTGGAATATTTTATGTGAGTGTTATTTGTGTATATATTGGGAAATAAATATTTTAACAATTAATTTAAGGTTTGTTCATGATGAATGATTTAGTTATTATAAGTATAGTTTTGATTGAAAATTTTATGTTATATCTGAAATCTTAGATTTTCTATATCTGAAAGTTGACTGATATATCATTTATGAAATATTTCTTGGTGTATTCCAGATTAACATTTTATGTATTGCTATGCATGTATTTAAAAAGGAATATTTTTTTATATCTTTTTCTCTATGCTTAAAAACATGTTGAAAATCATGAAGTTATCACAGTTTTTTTTTTTTTTGTTTTTGTTTTGCTTGAATTGCATATATATATATGTATATATAAATATATAAAATCATGTTATGTATGAGATACTTTTAGCTTATGTATGTTATGATTTTAATGATATTCGTGAAAAGCATTGAAGTACTAAATTATTTTACAAAAATTTATGCTTTAAAACACTAAAGGTTCCAGAATCACCATAATTTTTTTGTTGTTGTAACTCTCAAAATATATCCATTTTTTTTAATATAACATAACATATAACGTATTGGAAATATTTAAATAATTTATTGTTTAATTATTAATATATTTATTAGTTTTTAAGTAGAGCATGCATATATTTTGTTGATTTTATACATTTATTTTAATGGTATGTTTTATATTTTCCATACTAATTCTTTGTACCATTATGATTTATTTTTTTAACATTTAATATTTCTTTTATTTTGTGTTCCTTTTCAGAATTTTTTAGATATTAATCAAGTTTTACTTGCAAATAAAGCTTGCATACATTCTAATATTTCTTATATTAAATTTCTTGCCCTAGTTTTTTACTAATTAATTTATGCTACACTGTATAACAATGTTATCAGTTTATTTATTAAAATGTATTTCAGTAAATAATTCAAAATTCATCTATTACTTATATTTATTAAAAAACATTAAAACTTATTTTCACTTAAATTAGCATTTTGTTATATGTATATTAATATCTTTGTAAAAATCATTGTTATTTATTTATCACTAATCAAGTTCTTTACTTATCAATTAAATAAATTTTGAAATCTCATTGTTATGAAGGCTACTGAACACACTTTAATGTAATATGAATTATATAAATATTTATAATTAAATTCTATTTGATATAAAAATAATGCAAAGAGAAAAAGTGCTGCGAAATATAATACAATTAAATTTTAGTTAAAAAAAAGTAATTACAGTTAATTATTTAAAGAAAAAATATTGTATTTTGTGGAAGTAAATACCAAATTTATAATTTTTTACGCTATCTTTCAATTCACACCTATGTTAGTACAGTACAGTACAGTATATGCTATAATGTACTGTACTGTACTGTACTAACTTCAGAAAAACAGATATAATTCAGTGACAAACTTACTAGAAAGACTAATATTTCATTAAAATTTTGGGTGCACATGTAAAATCCTATCACCCTTAAAAGTTGCTGCAATTTTATCAAAACTTGCACTAAAATTTTTTATCCCATTACATCAATCATATAATCATTTGGCAACATTTTAGTACTTCAGTAAAAATGTTAGTATGTTTAGCATTGATAAAATTTAATGCATGTACCAAATTTTGTGAAGATAAATATTTTGAAAAGATTATTATAATGTAAATAAGTTGTCCTTCATATTATATATCTAACTTATGCCAAATTTTGCCTACTCTATGTAAAATGTTGTAAAATTACTTCATGCTAAATCAATTGTATCATGTAGTAAGCTGATGTAATTGATCCTGTTATTTACTTGTAACATCTCTTTAAAACAGTAGCAAAGAATATTTATAGCTGTCTTCTAATTACAATGCAGATTTTTAAAATTTTGGTTAATTTATTTTATATTATTGATATTTCTTTTTTTAAAAAAAAATAGGTGTTTTTTTAAAAATGCTGAAGTTCGTAAATGGTTGCTATTTTGTCTTAAAATAAGTAAAAATTTTAATTTACATTTATTACTCATGTTGATTCTGTTGAATGATATAATAAATAGTAATGAACTTCTGTTTGTTTACAAGAACAAAAGAAATATTTTTGCTTATGATTGCATGAATAAATAAGTAATTAGGACATATAGTTATATATGTATATCATCATGTCTACTTTTTGTCATAATTATGCTGTGTGTTTTTTAATGTTGTGTTTAATTTTATTTTAATTAACATTTTTATAACTTTATTTTTTTTTATTGTTGAATTTTTATGAAGATAATTGTATTTATTTTTCTTTCTTCTACTATGAAATGATTTTTCCGAGATATAATTAGTTAATATTTTCTAGCATTAAAATACATAATTTAAAATTATATGCATGAAATGTATTTTAAAATCACATGTCTGCAAAAACTGTCTCATATTGGGACTTTCCTTTATTAATACATATGGAAAAACTTGGTTAATTAAACTGAGTTTAAAAGAGGTATTATAGTAATCATGAAAATAGTGAATATTGTATATGAAGTATAAGATAATGATTGGTTATATATATAAATATACACATACACACACACACTTGCAATGTTCAAAAATTATCACAAACACATTTTTTGAGATTTTTTTCATCCTTAAAAGGCAACATTAGTGTTTGGTTTATTTCTGGTTTGTTCGATTTAAAAATGATTATGAAATTAAATAATAATCAGTGCTGTTGTTCATTAAATTATTTTTAATGTCTGTTTTTATTTTTCAAAGAATGTGAAACTTTTAGCTTTAATTTTATTTGAGTGAATTGAAAGTGTGGAAACAGCATATTTCAAAAAACTTCATGTAACAATAAATGTTAAGTGGTTTAAAAAAAAATCAGAAGTTGATTAATAAACATTTGTACACCATTAGTAATGTAATAACAAAACTTTAATATCTGTCATTAAAACTATTTTAAATTAATTTATTTTATTAAAAATGTAAACTAAATTTGCCTGTACTGATATTCACAAACTGATGAAATTATATTGTACTTCATGATTGTAGTAATAATAATTATATTTTGGTTGTATTCCTAGCAAAAAAAAAAGTAATAGTTGAATTTTAGAGTTTTTTGTACATGTACTTCTATTTTTTATAAATTAGATTTGTATGAGCATTTTTTTTTTTTTTTTTCATAATTTTTTTAAAATTGTAAATTTAACTTGACCAAAGTTCTACATTTGAAATTTTTTATGATGATTGACTTTATGAGGTGATAATTTTGGAAAAGAGAATTTTAAATAGTTAAGTTAAGGAAAGATAAGTTTATTATCGATTAACCATGTTAAAATTGCTCTTAAAGCAAAGATGAATAATTAATAATTTGTAAAAGTATTCAAGTTAATTAATTTGGAAAATATATTTTCAGTATTCTGTATTGATAATCTAAATGTTTATTCTTTGATTCAATTGTATGAGAAAAATGTAATGTAGATACTTCTTCCTTAAGTCATCTTTTTCAGTAAAAGCTTTTTTTTTACAGCTATCCATTGCTATATTTACCTCTATTAGGAAGCTCATTACAGCAATTTTCAACTCCTGTACAAGGTTTTATTCCTCCTGACATTGTTTTAGATGGCGAAAACTACCAATTTACAGGACCAAGATGGGTAATTAAAATATTCACATTTTAATTTGTTCCATTATAGGTCATTAATGATGCTAAAGCATCTAGAATCTTAACAAAAATATTACTAGTTAAGGTGCGTTATTGCTTTTACTTTACTGTAAAACCTTACAGCAGTTTTTTTTTTTATTTCCACATGTTCAACACACTCACACATAGGCACTACATTATGTACATTAATTTTACAAAATATCTCTTAATTTTTAAAACAGTTGACAGCAAATTTGGTGTGCATGTGTAAGGCATTTAAAAATGGAAAAAGGCAAGCCAATTTTTTAAAATAAAAAATATTGCTGTATCAAAGAAGGATTCAATTTATATGATATCTGAAACATTTTACTATTTAATTTTGTTTTTAAATTGTATAAAAAATTTAAAAGAATTTGCAATGATTATTTCAAAGACTTTCTCACATCTTTGGCAAATGTATAATTAACAAAAAGATATAAAAAAATGCTTGGGAAACATTTGAAAGGAAAAAAAAGCACTTGTAAAAGATATCAAGGACTTGGAGTTAGAGAACAGAGTGTAATGAGGTGGAGGATATAAAATAAAACAGAAATGAAAAGGGAAGTTTTATTTTGGGAACATTACACAAGAACATAAGAGCAACTATTTTCTTGGGAATCGAAACCAGCTATGCCAAGAATAAAAGTGCAATTTTATGTTTTGTAAAGGGGAGTTCTTTTCCATCTCAGTTGTGTAGAATATGTATGTATGAACTTTGCAGATTATTAAAAATTCAAATCTATTCACAAAAGACAAATATCAACAGCCATTGCAACAAATTAAGCCTCCTTAATCGACAGATGCGAGAGATTATAATGAATTTATAGTGGCTAGGTTACTATTACTAAGTGTGGATGTGGAAGAATCACTCATTTCCTACACATTGAATTCAAGCATCACAAATGGATTATTCTCTCTCTCTCTCTTTTTTTTTTTAATAATTTTTAATCATCAAAAAAAGTTAAGTCATCCTAATGTCTACTGTAGTTAAAAAATCTTAAATATTTATTTTAAATTTTTATTATTATTAAAAATTTATCTTTGCACTAAAAGTGTTTTTGTACTTTTTATGCACACACATACATTTTTTAATGCTATTCAAATTTACATTTACTTCTATACATTAATGACACTTCTACCATCTGAAGCTGATTAGAATTGAAAAATTAAAAAATTAAGACTTTCTGAATAACAGTAAAACCTTCAGAAAGCAGAGTATGCATTTAAGTATGTCTGCTGAAATTTTTTTTTCTTGAATGTGAACTTGCTATTAAACAAATAAACAAACACTGTCTTCTGGGAATTATAGAAAAATCTTCTGGTTTTAATATCTTTTTGTTTTCAAATTTGTTTAATATCTCAATTCCCTTGCAATTGAGTCTTCAGAAATCAATCAAAGTGATATGGTCTTGTCAAAAATCTATGTCCTAAATAGTTGCAAACACTATTTTACAAGCATACAGTGTACTTTGTAGCATTACTGTAGGTGATTGTAGAGTTCTGTAAAAATATAGTGATGCATATGGTTTACTGGTTTGAGCATTATGCAATCTTTGTCTTATTTCACACTCTTCATTCTGTAAAATTTGAATTACTGGAAACTTAGAAATACTATGAGTCTGTTTAATTCACTCACTGTAATATCTGTCATCTTTTAAACAGTGTTCAGTATTGGCATTAAAACTTTATTGGCATTAAAACTTTATTGGCATTAGAACTTCTGTTTTAGAGGGATCGAATTTTCATGGTATGCCAAGTCAACATATGTATCCATTTTTAATAGAGTCAACAACTATTAAATAAGGCAAAGCATTGTCACATAATGTTTAGTGAGGTATTTCACTGATATGCTTTTAAATTATGGAGAATTGCAATTTTTACAATTGAAAGTTAAACTTTAATATCAAAGTATGGTTAGGAGCATAGAAATTTTTCTATATTCTACTGCCTTGCAACCAATGTGTACACCTTCCATTTATTGATGGCAGTTTTATATAATTTATAAATGTGTTTTTACTTTCTTGTAGTGTTCTTTTTTTTTTTTTTTTTTTCCAAATTATGCGACAATTGTTATTATTTGTTTTGATGAATATTAAATGTAATATGGCATGGATTTACAATTTTGATTTACCCAGCTTGCAATGACTTAAATTCTGAAAAATATATTTTTAAAAAAAATTAATGAGTTTTAATAGTTGTGGTTACAATTTAAGTGTACAACTGAAAAACCTCATAAAAAGTAGTTTTATTTATTTTGGTGCATTACTATTTTGAAAGATTTTCTAGTTCTGAGAATGTATTTTGATAGGTAAAAATAACATTACCAATAAAAAATATAGTTATGTTAGTTAATTATTAATCATTCTAAATTCTTTAATATGTGATAAATTTGGTAGCAAAATGTTACTCATATTTTGTATATGCTAAACATTAGGAACCATTTTTTTTCCAATTTGTAGATATTTTTCATTTAGTCTTAAATACATGCATATATACTTAATTATCTCTATTAGGAATACTGAACAAAGAGTAATTTAAATTCGAAATGTCATTTGTATCTATTAAATCAGTGGAAAATTTAAGTTTTTTTTTTATTATTTAACCACGATAAAGGAAGTTTGTAATGGCATTATCATTATATATGCAATTTTGCTTTTAAAAATTGCCTTATTAAAATTGATGTATTACAGCTGTGACATCATTTCTACTCTTTTACTATCAAAAGAATGTAATGTCAAAGAAAGCACATACCCCTTAGTGAAACATTAGTCACACTGTATGCATTCGTTAGAGGCTACTAAAATGGGAATCCGGTATTTGGGGGTATAGATGGGCATCCTGCCCCTGGGGATTATATCAGGATACCTCAGGGGTTTGCCTTCTTTAGGTAGATAAGGGCATCATGATCATGAAGCACCCTATGATCTTTTCCTTTCCTGTGGGGTTTACTGACTTTGGTAAACACAGACGATGTACCTCAGGGATAGCCTAGCAATCCTTCTCTATCTTCGACCCTCGAAACTGTTGATCCCTCCCCCCTATTTTTTTCAAATGTCTAGACTGCAGTTACATCTTGTTTGGCACAGCATAGTCACATCTGGCTCTTGTGCCATTAAACTTCTTTCACTCACTTGCACCATTCTTTTGACGTTACATAGAAATTTGTGTGTGTGATATAAATGTTTCAAATTAACTAATTTCAAGTTATTAAACATTAATAATAATATTAATAATAAAATATTTATAATATGTTATTATAAACAAAGAAAAAATCAAAGCATATTTTTATTTAGAATTTTAGATAATTAGGTATGTTTGATTTATAAGTATCTGAAGCATGAGAGGATTTGAAACTAGTTTTTCAAATTCAAATATTGCTATTCATTTTTGTTCAATCCTATTTGAATTGGGAATATTGATATTTCTTCTTAGTTATTGTTTGGCATTAGTAAATTTGTTTTTGTACTAGTTTCACTCATATATATATATACACACACATAAATATATATACATATATATATATATATATATTATATTTTTATATATTTATGTTTATATATATATATATATATATATATATATATATATATATATATATATATATACAGAGAGCAGAGCATATACACAATAATATACATAACAGTGCACTTAACACATCACTACACCACTCCAGCAGACACAGAGATGGCTGATGTAAACCAGCCTAACCAGGTCTTCTAGAGTACTAACCTTTGCTTGAAAGTAAAATTTTAAGTCGGTCGGAGAAACAGCTGAGTTATGAGGTTGGAGTAAAAGTTTTGTTTTGTTTAAAATGGAAAAACCGAGTTTCGTGT
>BMAW01034875.1:617463-673322 GCA_019974015.1 Nephila pilipes | reverse complement strand
ATATATATATATATATATATATACACACACATATATATATACACATATATATATGTGTGCTAAGCATGCCATTTTATAAAAGAACTTGCATTTCAAGATTTTGAAAAGCATTAATTGAAAACTATTTAAAAAGAACTTAAAATTAAATATTCGAACCATATCTCATTAAAATAAAATTCTTTACTTATTGTCAATTTATTTGAAAGGTTCTTGCCCTTGTATTTTTCTAATACCATTCAAAATTTCAGAAGTTTCTCTTTTTTTTTCGAAAACTATTAAGTTTTTATCTCAGCAGATTACATCATACAGTTTTTGATGTTAGACATTTAACATGATTGTTTTTAATATGAATCAGATTTTTGTTTTAATGGAAACTGCATACATTAGCTTATTATATCCTATGATTGTTTTATGAATTTAAGTAGTTTTAGTCCTATTTAAGTATCTTGGATAGTTGTGATATTTTTAAATTCTATTAATTCATTTTTATTTACTTTTTGAAATCATTGAGACAGCAAAATTTATTTGAATAAAAGTACTTATTTAATCGAAGGAAAATTATATATTCAAAGACAGTATTTACCTTTGAAGGATGTAATTTACTTTTGCTTTAGATCCTTGAACTTTGCAAATTGTAAAAGAGCTGATTAAGGTAAATGTTTTTGTTGATTGCTGACTATTGATGAAAATAAACATTACAAAATTTGTTATGGTTGGATGATAATTCTCCCTTGACAAGAAAAGCTTGGATGTGACAACTAGAGAATTCATGTCCCTCTACTTATATGACAAATATGAAAAGACTTTTCTGGAAGTGCTTGAAGAAGGAATCATTGAGGAAATTTTTCTAAATGAAGTAGCTTTGTATGAAATTACCTCATCAACCTGTACTGAAAGAATAGTAGATCTACACCTATTCGACAATATTTGATGTATCAGCAAGATTACAAAACTACTATACATTAAATTAGTGTTAATAATATGAATAAAATTTTATGGAAATTTATTTTCCCATTCTGGTACAATTCAGCAAATAGAAGTTTGTCGTCATAGGTGTTAGAGAAACCTTTGCGCAAATGAGTGTTTCTCTAGTAGATGGAGGTTTCCAACATTTTGTTGGAAGAATTTAGAAGAAACTAAACTTAAATAATTTTGACATGCAAATTTTGTTTTTTGAGTTAAAATCGGTCTTCTTCTCCTTGATTCAGTCATTTGAAGTTAGCAATGGTTTTGACTGTGAAGTTAGAAAGATACTTCAACAAAATTTTGAGTATGACAACATTGTAACTAGTGTCGACAGTCACAAAGGATCCAAATTTTATCTCCAAATACAGGCAATTAATGCTACAAACTGATTTTTATCTCAGAGATTGGAAATAGACATGAGGAAACATGGTTATAAACCCCTTGTATGAGGCTTGAAATGCAATTGGCAACTGGATTCTGTGAAAGTTACTATCTCTAGATGGATACATATTACAGAAGAAAATTTGAAATATTGCAAAAATCACTTTTTGTGATTCCAGCAAAAACATTTATACTGCTGTAAATTGTAGATGAAGGTTCTATTTTAGCAGTCTTCTCTAGCTGCTAAATTCAGAATAACTCCCTTAAGAGGTGGTATAATACCATGTTTGGAACTTTTAGCTGCTCTGGTGGGAAACAAGATAAACAAATTCAGTACTGTACTAGGAGAGAAGTAAAATGTTTCTACTTGAGCGACACACGTCCTGTACTGGCATGGATACATAGAGAAAAAAATTGTTCGATGTTCATTTAAAATAGAATACAAGAGGTAATAAAACTGACTTCTCTTTAACCTTTTTAAAGCTGATGTCTCCTTAAAATGACTTCTCCTTATCATGTATTTGATGAATTGAACTCTGCCTATTTATCATCAAGAGGCTGTACTGCAACAAAACTTGTATCACTTAGATGGTGGAAAGGTCCACAATGGTTAACTTTTTTGAGAATTTAACAGTTATTACATTTAACTAAGATTTCTCTTATAGATGGAGTAAATTTAAACTTTTATTAAAAAAAACCTATAGTGAAGAAATAGAAATGAAGCTTTTAATGAATAATCAGTAAATGAATGAAATTTTTCAAGTTTTATGAGTTAATTGTATAACCATTAATTTTTTTTTCTTGATGTTATATTTGTTTTATTTCTTTGCATTTGTTACTTATGAATAATAATGTTTTCACACAGGTAGGGTGTAAAATTTTATTTCGAAAAGAGCGCTGCGAGTAAAAAATATTTGAGAAACATTGATTTATTTAATAAAATCTTGGCATCATTGAAGTAGTATCTTTGAGCTTTTATAAATCCAGCATCTATAAAAATAAATTAATTTTGTGACTGAACAAGTTGTGGAACATTCTGAAGGAAACAATGTATTATTTAGGCTGTGCTTATAAAGGCATATTTCTGTATGTATTGCTGTTATCTAATGGACATGATCATTATGAGTTGGATTACTTATTTTTTTAAAAATATTATTTGAATAAAAATATATTTAATACATTTTTGCCTTTTTAAATTTGAAATCAATATTGTTTTTTCTATGAGGTGAGAATTAGGTGTGAAAATATTAATATTTACTGTCAAGTCAAATGTTCTATTTTCAAATTATTTGCTTTTATTCTGAACAGGTCCAGATAAGTTTATTATTAAAGCTGTTCTAATGAACTGTCTATTTAAATAAAATGGTGAAATATTTTTAAAAATATTTAATTTTTGATTTGGTGATATTTGCTTTGAGTTTCAGTTATATATTTTTTCTTTGGATGAGAATTCATTAAAAAATTGTAAAATAATTACAGAAATTAAAAAAAAAAAAAGGGATTTTGTAAACATTTTGAAGATTCAATAAATTGAATTGTGATTCCTATTAATCTATTTTAATTCCTATTAATGTACTACAATATTTTTCTTTGAATAAATTATTTTTTTATTGTGTGCTTATTGTACAAAATATGTATTTTCAGTTCCAAGGACCACCTGTTAGTTACATTCAACAGATAATTGTGAAAAGTGCAGTTTCACCCTGGAAATCAGATTTAATCTTGACTGATGCTTTTCGGGCACCTTTATCTATTGCTTTTCAGATTAATGAATTTTTGAGAAATCATCAGATATATCAAGGGTATATAAATTTTTTTTTGTTATACTTTTTCAGCAAAAGTAATGTGTGTTGAATTTATTATTTTTTCTGGTTTTAAATGACAGTTTAGAAAAAAAAATGAGTTAGTTTTGAATGGCTTGTAAAATGTATTAAATTATTTTAATTTTTATAGAATAAAGACTAACAAGAGGGCCAAATTTACAATACATCACTCCAAGTTAATTGTTTTTAATAAATGATTGGAAGGGACACACACACACATAAGGAATTTTAAAATTCTTTTTATTAAGATCAATATTATAGTTTGTGCTACTATAGTTGTGCAAAATTGCTTTAAAAGTATGTAATAATTGTTTTTTACATCTGTGTTATCAAGTAATTCATTTGAGATTTTAAATATTTATATGAGGCTTATACTTCAAAGGATTTTTTAAAATACCGAATATAAGAATAATGTAATTATCTAGAATATATGTTAATGAAGTAGAAATTTGTACAATAACTGCTTTGTTTAGAAATGTTGACAATTCGTGTATATTCTAAAATATAAACATTGTTTTCAGTATAGAGTTAAAAGGATTTTCATATATCAACTTCATTTTTATTTTTGAATGAAGTTTTTTCTTTTATATATTCTATTATCTGTCAATTACAGTTGGAATCTTTTTTTTTTTTTTAATATTATATAAAGTTATTTTGTAGCATAGTAATTTCTGATTGAAATTTTTAGTGATATTTTTTTTATTTAATAAATTTGTCTTTTAACAGATCACTTTGAAATGCCTTTTTATGCTCTTATCATGAATATTAAGGATTCACTTTTAATATTTGCATTTCATTTACAATAATATGTATAACAATTTAAATTTACAATGGTTTAAAAAAATTTTTAGGACTGCAAATCATACAAGTCTTGTGGACCTGTGCTTGCAAGTCTCAGAACCTATTTACAAGCATGTGTCTGAAGTGCTTCCTCATTACGATTGTTTAATAATATCTCCCAGTAGTATTTGGAAAAATGATTTACTCAGGTATAGCATTCAGTTTTATTCCTTTTCATTTTCATGATAAGCATTACTCAGATTTATGGAATTTCTTATTTAGGAAAATTAAGATATAACCTCCTGTATGTATATTGGAACAATTGTTTCATTTATCGTATAAAAATGTGCTTGTATTTATTTTCATATTGTAATGTTTTACATTATTTTTGTAATTTAATGTGCTATTTGTGTGCATGTAATATTAATAACTTTTTTTTAATAATCAACAGTCAATGTTCAATATTAATTTTTGAGAAAATGAATGTAGTTTTCCCCATTTTTATTAATTGTTAAATTAGTTCTTAATCTAATTATTAGAAATTATTTACTTATGCTTGTATTGTGTGTGTATTTTTCAGGTATTTATATTTTATTAACAAAATTAATTGTATTTTAAATTTAACATTTTCCTCTTTTAATTATATTTTTGCAATTATTGATTTATATATAATTCATCAGTATCATTATCAGAAAATTTATACTATTTCTTCTTTAAGGTTTAAAAATGATCCAGATATTATTAAAACTATATTTGCTGGAAAATATTCTGTAGTTCCAACAGAAAGCTTTAGAGGTAAAAAACATTACAAATTTTTGAAACACTTTTACACTAATTTTAAATTTAATCTTGCATAACTAATTTTTTTTAAATATTAATACTTTGAACAGTTCACAAATGATGTTTAGAAGTCAAACCAAAAAATTAAAATTTGCAGTGTATTGTTTCAGAAATGTCAATGGACATTTTCACTGATTACATATTATTAAATTTATTATTTTAAGATAAACTATTAAAAGTACAATTTTTGTTACATTTTTTCTGGAAAGGTTTTTATACCATAAGTCAGCAATGTATTTATTTTTGTGTTTGTTATATACTTTCTTCAATTAAATGTATACATGTGTTTACCATATGCTTTAGCAAAATTAATAATTTTCTACTTTCTCAGAAGTTTTATTTGGAGTTCCTTTCCAAGAAACAGGGATCAAAAAGTTATTTATTCGTAATCGACCACGTATAATAACTTATGCCTTCACTATTGCATTTCAAACCTATAATGCCAAGTAAGTTGTGTTGTTTTATTCTTTTTGTATTAGGGCATTTCTTAAAGATTTCGTTACTTATGGAATTTAACCATTGTATTCATTTTTCAAAGCTATATTTTGTCATTTTATTTCTCCCCTTTTAAATATAATTAAATTACTATTATAAAATTATTTTTTAAAAAAATAATACTCATAATGTGTATTTTGGTTTTCAAAGATACATTTGTATTCTTTTTTGGCTCAGTTGTCTAAGGTGTGCAGCATAAAGCACATATATCTAAAGATAGACAGATCAAACCTTCCTTTCAAATAATCAAGGTCTCTCTACCTCCATCAGAAAAAAAATTCTATTCACGTTATTAACAATTGATATTAACAGGAGATGAGTACATGTCCTATGCTTATAAATAAAATTTGACTGCACAAGTAAATTATTCTTGTTTAAATTATTGAAACATAATTAGACTTTCATATTTTTATAAAATTGCATAGTTTATTTTGAGTTGGGAATTGTGATTTATTATAAATTACTAATTAAAGTTAATAATTTACAAATATTTAAGGAAATGCTTGTAATTTTAAACAGTTTTAATATACAGAGATTATATTGAATATCTTATCTCTGTGTTCCTGGAATTCAGATTCATATGAATGTATCTCAAGTTGTATATTAAAATTTAAATTATTTATGATATTATTTAGAGTTTTTAGAGTATTTTATTAAATATCTGGTTTGAATTTATACTTACATGTAACCTCTGGGAATTGAAACTTGTAATCAGTGTTCTTTCCATTGAGTCTTGGGTTTGAACCTTGATGCCACTAGACTCACCATTAGGGGTGGGGTGGAGGTTGATACATGTTAAATCTATCAAGGCTCCTGGCTTTTTGGAGGGGTGTGGAAATTAGGAGAGTAAGGTGCTAGCTCAGGTGCCATCCTGTTCAATTGACTGTGATTTCAATTGAATAAGTCTGTCACAATAGCTCTCGTTTTGTTTCTGAATGTGACATTAATAAACAATCAGTTATTTATGAATGCAAGTATATTGTTATATTAATCAAAGAAATTTATGTTAAAATGAATCTTGTATTCATAATATGCAGCTTTTAATGAATGTTGTAGTTACGTATAGGTGTTTGAATTTCTGAAAGTGATTAATTTTGTATTCTTACAGCTATCTAAAAAGTTTGTCTGATCATTTTAAATCAAGATTTGAAAATCATCCATATCCAGAAAATGTAACTTTCAATTTTGAAGATAGTGATATTGTTCATATACATTTCCAAGATCTACATACATTACTTGAATTTGTGCCATTAGCCATTGCTTATGTTGTGCTTTTTCTTTACATTTACTTCTCTGTCTGTAAGTTTTTTTTTTTTTTTAAATTATATTTTATAAATGCTTAACAGTACTTCTAATAGTAATAGTACAATTTATATTTATATTAGAAAGTGTTTATGATTATTAAAATTTTTTTTAATCATATTATATGATAAAGGTTTTTAGATATATATTGTAATTGCTATTTGACTTCAATTTTCTAATAATTATATCCACTTATTTGAATTTAGATATAATTTATTTTGGTATTAATTGCATGACAAATTTAAAAGTTTTATTAATGAGAGGCAGAAGTATTTTACTTTTGAAGTATATTGATTATATTTAGATGGGTAATTGATAAAGTCAGAAAATCCAAAAGATGGCGCTTGTAGCATCAAAATGATTTGTTTTTAACAAGTATCATGACTCGCTAGACAGCTAAGTCTAAGTTACTTGTATTCAAGATCATGATGCCTTTTGCATCTCATAAATACTTCATCATAACTTTTCTGGCCGATGAGATGATCTTTGCCTTCTTTGAATCAAATTTGCTGGAAGCAATGCATTTTTTTGATTTTTACTTGGTTTATGATATATACTGATGAATTCATTTATCATCAACTGTGATTACTAGATGCAGAATGATGTCGACAACTCGATGTAGCAGCAAATGACTATCAAATTAAAACTAATATCAAATTTATTTCGGTTCCACTTAACACATGGCAGCATGCAATGGTACCAACAATTTTCTTTAGTGATGCCATCTGTCTTCAAATACAAGTATTTTTTGAATCACCCTCATATTATCAAAAGTACAATTTTAAATGATTTTTAGCGTATTATATTTTAGATTTATATTATAAATGGCATTTAATTTTATCCTAATTTTCTTAAATCCTTTATCTTTTACTTATTAAATTAATATCTTTATATCTTTGTGCAGATAAAATTGACCTTGTAAAATCCAAATGGGCTTTAGCTATTAGTGCTGTTATGACGGTTGTAATGTCATTGTTAATGTCAGTTGGTCTCTGTCTATGGTTTGGATTAAATCCAACTTTAAGTGGAAGGTATGTTTGTGTATTTCTTAATATTTATAATCGTAATAATTTTAGACTTGAAGAAAAATGTTATTCAAAAAACGTATTTCAACAATTCATGATCTGATTTTTTTTAGTGAAATATTGCCCTATCTTATTGTTGTTATTGGATTAGAAAACATGTTGGTGCTGACACAATCTGTGGTTTCTACTCCTGTACATTTGGATGTCAAATTGCGAGTTGCTCAAGGTATGGCAAATAACTTTTGTGTGGTCATTTAACTTTTGTAAAGTGAAGTATGTGGATGTGTGTTAGTACTTTTAATTTTTATTTTGCTATACAAATAGTGTATTTAATACTATTATTTTCTTTTTATTCTGTGTTATTTTTTGATCAGTATAATATGTTGTATGGATAATAGTTAAAAGTGAAATATTTAAAGGAAACATATGCCTAATGAGTGATTTTTATAGAGAAAATCTGTTTTGCAGCATTATATATAATTTTCTTTTATTATTAATGTTGTCTAGTTGGAATATTTAGAACCATAAATGTCATGTATAATAAATTATTACCTGTGTTGTTAAAGAAATTAAAACTAAGATACTGAAGGAAGTATGTTAACAAGAACTATAAGTATTTGGCAGAAAAAGCGAAACAGAAAGGTACTCTTTAATGCTATGCTTTTAGCACAACAAATGTTACTTGTTTCAGATTTTGTATTTTCATGACTGAGCTATCACACAGAATATAATCGTAATCAGCATTAATAGTTGTGTGCTCAGTTATAAAGATAAATTACTACAATTTATTCTCTATGTTGATTGGTTGGCTATCTTGATTTATATTATAAACACCCAATTGCTTTAAGTTATTTCCTATGATTTGAAATAAGCTTCATGTTAAAGAGAATTCTGTCTGAAGAATCCTCTTTTTTGGTACTTATATATGCTCAGATAGTTTTGATTAAGTATTATGTATAAATTCATTTGAGTACTATCTATATTCAGTAATGGATTTTAGTTCAAAGCTCGAGAGCTGTAATTTCTTTTCATCTGCTCCTTTTTCAAATTGAACAGGAAAAAGATGTGAAATGGGGATTTATTTTGGTACTTATTTTATTTGCAGATTAATCCATTTCAATAGATATTAAAATTTTGTAATTTTTTTTCCTGTTATATTTTTCTTAGTTTTTTTTTTTATGTACCACTTATAATAACTGTACTTTTTTTTTATGAACCACTTATAATAATTGTAATTCTAGATTACTTTTTTTTTTTTTTTAAATATAATTTTTAATCATGTTCCATTAAATTTTTTTTTTTCCCAGGCTTAAGTAAAGAAGGTTGGTCAATCACAAAAAATTTACTCTCAGAGCTGGCTTTATTAATGATAGCGTTCCTAACATTTAACCCACAAATTCAGGTGTGTATTATTTTTACAGATATTATAAGTACTTCATGTATAATAGGAATATGTGGAAAGAGTAATAAATATAATTAAAATGCATTATCAAGCACTATGAAGTTCAATAGAAAAATATTTTATATATTTTTCAGAAATGTAATGTGAGGCATATATGTTATTTTCTATTCTTGTTTTTTAAATGCACATAAGAGTTTTGTTACATGTATAACATCTTTATCAATTTAATAGCTGATAAACAATTTCCAAGTGGCTGGTATTTACTCAATGTAAAAATGTTTACTATGTATATTTATATACACACACACACTCTATTGGGGCCCAATTGCTAAGGATAAATAACAAAATGAACTGCAGCAAAGTATTCATTGGGGTGGAGGCCTACACGACAAAATATTATTGCCATACTTCTGATATTAGATTATATAACATTTAATGTTTTGGAATAGTCCCATTGTAGCTCATGCATGTCGTAAGAGGCAACTAAAATGGGTACCCAGCATCTGTGGTTATAGCCGGGTACCCTGCTTTAGGAATTATATCGGGACCTCAGGGACTTGCCTTCTTTTGGCAAGTACGGACATCATGACCCAGTCACACCCCATTGATCTTTTTCTTTCCCATGGGGTGTACTGTCTATGGTAAACACATGTGATGCACTCTCTGGGGTACCTTAATGATCCTTCTTTATTTTCAAACCTCCTTCTTGTCAACCAATTTTTGCCTTTTCCCCCCCTATTTTTTTTTCATGCTTCTAGACCACAGTTCATCTTGTTTGGCATAGCATTGCCACATCTGGCTCTTTCACCAATAACATTAACTTTCACTCACTCACTAATATTCTGGAAAATACAAACAGTTATTGAGCATCTCCAAAGAAGAAAAAGGTGTTCATTTGATATTGCAATAAAAAATAAAAATGCATACAACAATAAAAAATGCATACAACAATAAAAAATGCATACAAACAACAACAGGGGCCTTTGAAAAAGTTGTCATATTTGGATATGTTCACTTGAGAGTGCATTGTTACATTACACACATCTAGTCATGCTTTGCTCAACATTATTGAACAGCTGCTGAGGTAATTTATCCTACTCCTCTGCCAAAACATGTTAGAGGGTGTTCTGATTTGTTGAGGATATTTTTGACAAACAAGTCACTTACCCAAAGGTGCGAAACATTTTAAATGGGATTTAAGTATGGAGAACATGTTGGCCATATGAGATGCTAAATACCCTTTCTGTAGATGTTCCTAAATAGACTTATGGATGATGAGGTATTTGGTCTTCCATTAAATCAAATTCATCACTGACAGAACTGCAGGTGAGATAAACATTGAGGTAGTAGGACTTCATTGATTCCTTTGGCTGTTTGTATTCTCTGATTCGATTGCCAGTAGAAGCAAGCAGCCATTGGCCTTGATACCGGACCATACTAAGACTTTGTATGTGGATATTGGTCCCTGTTCTGAATAATATGCAGTTTACTCTCCCAAGTTTGCTTGTTGCATTTTTTCAGGAAATCATCTGTCCTGTGGCAGAAAAATTCTCATTTGCCATCTGCAGAACAGTAATGTTCCAACTCCTTTTTGCCAATGTGGCAAGGAACCTGTCTCCTTCTGGCATTGTACTTCTACCATTAATTCACTATGCTGCTTGCTATCCATTCCTGTTGTAGAAAACGAGACAAGATCTTTTACTAGGAGAAAACCTCCCAATGTGTAATCATAGTGTTTGTCCTCATAGTTAGTGGAACATATTTTACTCAAGTGTTCTGCATTTAAATCTGTTCATTTTAAGCATTTTAAATCATGCTCTTTCTTTATTGGACATGGTTGGGTAAAATCTCCTACCAAATATATTTAACTTTTTAAAAGACATTGGTTTTACCCCATTCATATAATTTTACTTTATTTTATCTTAATTTTTATCATGGAGGCGAGTTTTAAATGGTTTTAAAAGTATTATTAATATCTTAACCTTGTGTTTGGCACAATATGTCTCTTGAGGATTCATTGCCATAAATTCAAATCAACACTTACTATTTTTAAACACTTTGCACATCCTTGAAACAATGTTGTAGACATTATTGACATATCTGGAAGCATCTGTTATATTTCACCCTTATTAAATTTTCCCAAGAAACAACCATGCTTAAAATCTCCAGTAAGACATACTGGAAATTACAAGCTCATCATTTCTTTAATATCAAATTTTCATTAGGAATAATAGCTAACTCACAAAAAATCCTTTTAATCTCTTATCAGGAAAAAGAAATTTGCTTATGTACTTCTCTTCCTTCATCCGATGTTTATTCTAATATTCCACGTTATGCTTCTTTTCATTTTGTTTCTATGGACAATGTCATTCCTCCTTAGCAGTTGTCCACCAGTTTATATATACTGTATATTGATTATTTGATAATTTTAATGCATTGTTCTAAAATGGATTTTTTTTTTTTGTAAACACTCATGTATTTATTGGTTTTCTTACATATGTGTTTTTATTCAAAATTGTTAAAAAATTTTTTATCTCTGAAACGCACGTTAAATTCTTTTGAATTGTGTTTAAAAATCTGACAGAAATGCACCTTAGTTTATAAAGATTGCTTTGTTAGAGATATATATGATAATTAACATGAATTTTAATTTCAGGAATTTTGTTTGTTTGCTGTTGTTGGCCTCCTGACAGATTTTTTCCTTCAATTAGTGTTTTTTGCAACTTTCTTATCTGTAGATATACGAAGAATGGAAGTAAGCAATTATGCACCTTTTTTTTAAAAATAAAATCTCTTCTTTTATAGTTATAGTTTTAAAACAAATATACTGTAATTGTATTCCTATAATAGCACACTAAAGCAAGAATAAGTCATCTAGAGTTTTCTAGTCTTGATTCTTCTCATTTGAATATAAGAATTTGTCCTGAGATGCAAGTAGAGATTTGACTTGGGCAAAGTTTCAAAACTTCTATACTGTTTGCTTTAATTATTATAATTTAAAAGTTAAAGATGGATACAGTTTTTAAGTTTTAGTGATTTCAGTCTATAATATACTATGAAAAACAGGAATTATAAATATTTTTACATCTTTTTGAAATTAAGATTAATTTTAAAATCTTATTTCCTTATGATGATTTGTATTTTGTGGTAAGTAATCCTTTAAGTGGTTAATTTATGCTATGGGTTAATTTAAAAAAACTTATATTCCTTGTGATGATTTGTATTTTCTGGTAAATAATCCTTTAAATGATTAATTTGTACTATTGCTTTAATTTTTTAAATTAAAAACTAATTAAATCAAAAGTTCCAGCTAGATATTTGTATTTTTGTTTGTTAATACAACTGAACTATTGAATTTTTGGGGGCCTCAGTAGCTGAGTGATCATGGTCTTGAACCCTCAATCAGCATTCTTGCCATTGAATTGTGAGTTTGAGTCCTGATTCCTCTAAAGCTCCACAGTGTGATAAGGCTGATGCATGTTAGATCTGTCAAAGCTCTAAGAGAGGCCTAACTGTGGGCCACATGAGACCCACTCGGTGTCAACCTGTAGCCCACTGAGCTGAGTCATCTGAACAAAAATTTAAACTTTTATTGTACATAAATGTACTAAAGAACATTCCACTATAAGTTTCTTTCATATCCCATTACTCTAGGAATTGTCGCAATCTGATTCCACTATTATCACAATTTTATTTTTTTTCAGAAACAATTACAAAATTAGTTTTTTTTTTTAAAAAACATGTGAGCTGTCTTGTGTAAGTAAGATATGCAATGTATACCTATCCAACAAACCTGCTGAGGAGTGCAGATGTGCATTACTAGATGTGGGGGAGAAATGCAATGCTTGGATCATATGAAGTGGTAGCAGCCAGTCTGTCTGCATTTAGCTTAATATATTTGACCCAGGAGCATACAGTTCCTGATTGACTGTTACCTTGGTCTTTTGAATGTTAATAAGTTGGCACCAGCATTATGTTGTAATTGTAGGGCTGTTAATAAGTTGGTACCAGCATTATGTTGTAACTATAGGACTGTTTTTTAAATTTATACAAATACAGGCTGTTATACAAATACATGTAATTCAATAAAATATAATTTGTCTTAATTTATTGCTAAGCTCGATATCTTGAATGGGGCTTGGGAAGATTAGTTGCTTCCCATGACTCGATAGGTAGAAGTTATGGTAGTTTTTAAAAAGAGAATTTGAATTGGTGTTTAAAGAGTCAAAATTAAAAAAAGTGATAAATTGAATTCATAACACACATGTTTGTGCATACACAGGCATATATTTACATTTTTTATGTAATTTAGAATTGCTATACAATCGAATATCACAAAATTCTTTTAAATTCACAAACAAAGAAGTTAATTCAAAATATATAACATTATAAAATTATAAATTCACAGCTATACCATTAAAAAAAGATATAAATCAAACAAAAAATAGGCAGATTAAAATTGTAAATTTAAGAATGAATCATTTAAACAAATTATAAATTCAAATGATAGTAAAATAAACAAACCAATAGCAAAAATATTAAAAATGATGAAGTATTTAATGAATTTAAAAAAATCAAAAATTTTGAATAAAAAACGAATTTGAAAATAATATATTTCAAGATTTAACATGCTTCAGACTGTTAAGCTGGGTTATTGTAGAAGTGCTGGCCAATGTATTCCCATTTACTAAATATATTATAAAAAAAAATGATTATAAAACTAAAAATACAATTAAAAGCAATCTCAAAAACAGTAGAATAAATTAAATAAGGAAAAAACCCACAATAATGTCCAAATAAAGTTTTAAATAAAAAATCTTAAATAACTAATACAAAAATGTTATTAAAAACACAAAAAATGAACTGTAAAAAAAACTTTTTTTTAGAGTACAACTCATCAAGAGTATGAAAACTATAAACATGCTGTACACTCACACAAAAATGAATACTCATTTGAATATTAACTTTCAAAAGTAATTTAAATTTAGAAATGATTCACTTGCGTGTTGAGAACTCTTGAATGCCAAATTTTAACTCGCACCAAAACTTGCAAAATCATAAACACTGAGTTAAACAGTTTTTCCACTGGAAGAAAAACAATATTCTTCATGTATTGTGTGTGTTTATATATATGTGTGTGTGCAGAAAATCTTGTGTTGTACAGGCCTGCTGTAAAACCTCATGCTGTTGTGGTATGGAAGTTAGAAGAGTGGGATTCAAGCTTAGGTGTGGTCCACATTGCTTGACCGAGGTTCAAAATTTAGAGGAATGCTGTCAATAGCTCATGTTGTTTCAAAGTGTGACAATAATAACCAAACAATGATTGAATTTCTGTACTTGTAAGATAACATTGTTTTGAGAATGTTTATTTAGCAGGCACCCTTCAATAACTGAAGCTCATTTTGTTATATGTTGACATATTTGGAATTGAGGTTGTCTAAAATCTATATTTGGAAGGTGGTATCAAAGTATAATAAATTAAGTAGAAATACATATTTTAAAAAAAATTTCAATAAAGGAAATGCATTTTATTAAAATTAGGATAATTTTTGATTCACTAAGAAACTCTTATTTTATTCAATATGAATTTGAAAATTTAGTTTCATTATATTTAGACATAGAAAGCATTTTGCCATCTACATTTTATTTTATTTTCCTCTCTAAATTTAAAATAATCCTAATATTTTAATGATAATTTGTTTTTTACAATACTTCATGTAACTTCATTAATTGGAAAACTGTTCCTTAAGCTTCATAAGAAAAGTATTGTTTAATACTTTCATTCCAGTGCTGCAATTCAAGTTTCTCGAACATGAAGGGCTACCTAAGAGTGCTTTGTTTTTTTGGATGGCACTGAAGTAAAGTGGAAATTGAAATTTACTGCAATGTTAACCATTCCTGTTTTTTAAAATTTTTTGTACCACTATTGCTATCGTGTGGTCTGGTATATATTTTATGTCTAGTTTGAAAAATTTGTAAAGTGAATATATTGTAACTAATTGTGTGACAGAATAAGAGTCTAGAATCGTGTTGGAATTTATAAAAAAAAATCATACAATTGTTTATCCTGACTACACATTTCTTGTAGTGAATAAAAAGCAAGTTATCTATGAAAGTGATTAACATTTTTCATTTCTTAATTGTTGATCTAATAACTGGTTTATAACATGCATATGGAATTCAGTGGTTCATCTGATGATGCTATGATTGGAAGCAGTAGTAATAATTCAAAAAAAAAAAAAAATTAGTGTCCTCTTCAATAAAAAAAGAATTTGTATCCACTTCAATAAAAAAAAAATGATATTCTCTTCAGATGTCGATTTTTTTTTAATTGTAAAGAATGAAAATAAACCATTAGGAATGAAGATAAATCATTCAGTGAATTAATATATCATGGAAGATGAATATTTTGAGTCTGACTCGGATGTAGATCACAGGGCTGCGGTAGCCTTGTGGTCAAGGCTTCGGATTCGTGGTGGGCGGTTTTTGTTCAGTCGCAGGTTCGATCCTTGATTACCAAAGACCCGCCGTGCAGTCGAGGCCCAAAGTCCTCCCGTTGGTGTGGGTGTTAGGAGAGGGGGGTGCCAGCTCGAGTTTTGTCCTGGTCACTTGACCGTGGTTCAAAATTACGAGGCCCGTCGCCAATAGCCCTCGTGTTGCTTCTCAGTGTGATGTTAATTAAACTAAACTAAAAAACTAAAACAGATGTAGATCGCAATAAAGAAGTGCAGCAAATAAGTGAAAGTTCAGAAATAAAGAAGAATGAAGAGGATCATGTTTATAATATTGAAATGTTATGTTTATATTATCAAATTTACTATACATGTTATATTTACAATATTGAGTTGTATGTGTGAAATAAAATAATACTTTTTCCGATTAATGTATGTTAAATTTCCATTTTAATTTTCTGCAAATGAAACTTTTTTCTTGTCACAAAACAAACTATTGATTTGTATGCACCACCTGATGATTAAAGTTTGATCCATTAGTAGTACTCACTGTGCAATGGGACATCCAATTGCAAGCCACAAATTGTATGCGCTGGCATGATCGTGTTTTTAGAATATTGTTACATCTTGTTACAAAAATATTATTTCAATTGTAACATTATGCTTTATGTTTTGTAGCAATCATTGGTTTTAAATGAACCAAAAATATGAATAAAATGTGATAAATAACTACTTAATGTCATTTGATGTTTTTAACTGTATAAAATAATTATGGTTATAGTATAAAAAGTTTCCTAGCAATAGTGTTATATATATATATATATATATATATATATATATATGATTTTATAAAATTTAGGTAACAGATTTGCAAAGGAATTGCATTCGAGAAGTCACAGGAATTCGTAACAATCAAAGTACTGGTAGAACCAATGATGATCAACATTTAAGAAGTTCTCCGCAAGCTAGGTATAAAATGTTTTAATTTGTGCAAGATATATAATTGAATTTGTTTGATGTACATATATTTTTTCATTTAAGTTTAAAAGTTGTATGTAATAATGTTTTGTATATTTAAAAATATTTTATACAGATTAATGCCAGTGAATGGAGGATTTACAAGAAATATGAAGTCTTCTAATTATGCTACCAAAATATTTGCTCCTCCTGCTACTCCTATGCTTGTAAAATTACCAAAGAGAATGAAATTTATATATTTTTGGGCTAGAACACGAATGGTACAAAAAGGCTTGATGGTGAGTATTTGTATTTTAAATCTGTAATGAGCTAATTGCATCTTGCAATGAAATATATGTATTTAAAAAAAAGCATTTCATTTTAATAGGCTTTTGAACAATATTTATCAAATTAAAAATTTCTTAGAGTTTTTCATGTCATTTTTCTCTGAACAATTTATATTTTTACGTTAAAATTAACTTAATTATCGGAGAAAAACTTATACTATTCTTTTATTAGATCACTTTTTTAAATAGCATTGTTTGAAATTGTTTTGAAGATGTAAAACTTTGATTTTTAGAAGAACTAGTATTTAGAGTTTTAACACCAAATGATTATCTGGTAAATATTTTTATCTATAAAAGTTGCACAGATGATGATTTTATTTTGTATTAGAAAGTTAATTTGCTAATAATTATTCAGACATATAGCATTGTATTACATTATACATTTATATCTTTTTGAATTGTGTTAATTTTATTGACTTGTCTTTTCATGTGTATTCTCTAATTATCTAACTGATATTTAAAAGTTCCAGATGGGCTTTTAAAAATATCAATTTCGTTAAATTAATCTGTCAGTGAGATGATTCAAATTTTTAGTTGTAGTTGATCATTAAAATAAAATGGAAAAACAACTAAGCAATTATTATGATTATAGATTTCATCCTATAGATTATTCTTAGTATTTTTTTTCCTGTAATTTGTATTTAATCTAATATTAACTCTGCTGAGTTTATGGATGAAATTTTTCTGTATTTTGTAGGTTTGCTTAGTGATGTGGATGTTTCTGATGGTTTACAGTTCTGGAATATTGGAAAAGTACACTGGAAGCTCAAATATAGTGAATGATCAAGGTTTGTTTTCTTTTTCACTAATTAAAATAAATTAAATTCAACAATTTAGATAACTATTTTGAATGGGAAAGTCAAAAATGTATATGGTGTATTTGAATAATAACTTAGAAAAAGCAAGTTTTTAGTAGGATAATTGTTGATTGGAGAGATTTTGATTATTTCCGATAAAAGAGGCTTTCTAAATATAAACACTTTTTTTTTTCAATACATATTTTCAATATATATTCAATATAATAGCACATTTTTTTTTTCATATTTTTTTTAAGTTTGTAGTACAGTGAAAAGTAAAAATTTGGTTATAATTTTTATATGTGCATTAGATTTAAATATATTTTATGTGAGCTCTTGATTTATACGTCATATGATTATTGAGTGCAACATGAATATGATATATAAAATATGTGGTAGTATCTCAGTTTAATTCAAATTTACAAAAGGCTCAATTATCACTGCAATTTGATGTTTAAAATTTATGTTGATAACAAAAGGCAGAAATTTGCACTATATACTACTTAACACATGACTGCAGGTCACTAGAGATTGGATTGATAGTTACTGTCCTGACATGGAAGTATATTGTACCCAGATGCAAACTTACTTATAAGAAATATGATTTAAAAATAGTTATAAAAGATAATTATGTGTTATATACTCCTAAGTATTATTGAGCCTTTCATTAAAGGATTTTTTAAGTACTTGCCAGTCCATCAATATGTTAATTTATGATGGTCGTTCAATTAGGCTGTACAAAATCCAAAGATGGCACTGGTAGCATCAAAAATGGTTTGTTTTTAGTAAGTATCTTGATTCACTAGACAGCTCTCTAAGTTTTGGATATTTTCATCACATGGTGTCATTTTTATTGTCGATTGAAGCTAGAAACTTGTATTTATTTAAAAAAAATGGAAAAAGGGGAGTTTTTTTTTTAGTGGTGATTAAACACTTATATTTAAAAGGCTTTATGTCAAAAGAGATCATAGCTGAGTTGGATTAAGTTCACTGCATATCTGCTCCTGTGTTTGCAATTCGAGAAATGAGTTTAAGCATGACTGTACATCTAGAAAAGATATTTTTTCTGAAAGGTATTTTGCCTGAACCCCTCATCCATAAAAGATGAACGTGGCTCAGGACTTCCAGTGGAAGTGACAACTCCCAGGATGATTAACAAAATCCATGGCATGGTTTTAAGTGATCTACGAATCAAAATGTGCAAAATAGTTGAAGCCACTGGCATATCACAAAGTTCAGTATTTTCAATTTTGCACGAAAAATTGGGTGTGAAGAAAATCTCAGCAAGATGGATGCCACATTTGCTCTGAATAGAAAATAAATGCATTTGTGTGGTCGGCTCTGAGACTATTTTGGCACTTTTTTGTCACAATCCTGATGAATTTCTGCATTGATAAATAATTGTGGACAAAATGTGGATATCTTTACTACACTCCAGAGACAAAGGAATAGTAAAAATGGCGGGTTTTTAAAGTTAATATGTCGTAAAGAATGCAAAGACGGTGAAATCGACAGGTAAGGTGGTTTTTGGGATGCACATGGAATAATTTACATCAATTATTTGGAAAAAGAAAAAAAATAACTGGAGAGTATTATGCATCATTATTGCACCAGTTGAGTGAAGAAATCAAGGAAAAAACATCCTCATTTGGAAAAGATCCTTTTCAGTCAACAATGTACGGATGCACACTTGTGCAGCTTCAATGGCCAAAATAATGGAATTAAAGTTCAAATTATTATGACATTCACTGTATTCAGCTTCTGGAATGTGACTTTTTAAAATTTCCAAACTTTAAAAAAAATGGTTTAAAAAATTGGCGTGCAGTGGTTCTTGTCGAACGAAAAGGTTATTGCTGAAACTGTTGCCTATTTTGAGGACTTCTGAAATATTACTTTTTAGATGGTTTAAAAAGTTGGAGAAGCACTTGGAAAAATGTGTAGAGCTGAAAAGAGATTATATTAAAAAAAAATCTACCTATAATAATATTTTTTTTTTCTTCTTGGAGTCAAGCCCCACATGCAGTACTTAAATTTCTGCAAGTTAAAAACAAATTAACTATAATAATTTAAGATTATGAAACAGGAAATTAGAATTGTTATCCCAAAATCTAAATTTCATTAGCTTTTTTAAAATTATGATTAAATAGGCCTTTATGTCAAAATTTATTGTCCACTTAATTGTAAACATTTCTTTTGCATTCTTTATTTTTAATATTGCTTATTTTTCACAACATTTTAATTTTTTAAAAATTGTTGGATTAAAATTTCTTACATTTTAAAATTTTGTTTGGATGAAAGATTTTTTTTATGCATGTGTATATATACAAAAAAAAAAAAAAAAAACCAGAAAAGATATTTTTTCTGTTACATATTTGTTTAGGAGTGTTACACATTTAATTCTTTTACTCTTAATCTATTATTATATAAGTAGTTAATTATTAATAAGTTATATTATTATATATTGTACACAAACATAATCCAGTTGCTTTCATATTCAAATGTATTATAAATATATTAATTATGAATATACCTATAATGTACATTGAATATCATTGTTAGATGTGTGGGGGGATCTTATTTTGTTGTTGTTGCTGTGTTTTTTTGTTAAATGTCTTGCACTGATGTTATAAATTATATATATTCAATATTTTAAAAAATTTCTTTACCTTTTGTTTCTTTAAAATCTAGTTATTAGTCCTTTGATCTCCACTATTTCGCAAAAGATTAATGCTTCATTTCCTGCCACAACAGAAGAACCAGATAGTAAACTTTGGAACTGCAGTGAGCAAATTGTAAAAGAATTAGCTAGAAATATCGACATGCGATTAAAACATCACAATTTGAATGTGTGGCAATCCCTGTCTCCTCAGCATTGGACTACTTTATTTGGATATTATAACATCTCTCTCTCTGGCAGGTAAAATATCACTTATTTTTCTTCCTTCTTTCTCTGTTTCTTTTTGCAGTAATTGTTTTTAATTTTGGAAAAAGTAAAAGATATAGTTACATAAATGGGGGAAAAAAGAGCCTTAAAAATTTAAATGTTAAAATTATGTATGATTCATATTAAGTTTTGAAATAAAGTATTTACAATATTCAGGCATATTTCGATAATTATTTACTTTAAAATGAAATTACTTTGAATGGAATCATTTCAAAAATAATTTTTAAAGCACGAAATGTCTTTTTTTTTTTTTTTTTTTTTTTTTTTTTACCTTTTTTCAAAAATTTATGAGCTAATGATACATAAAGATTTGTTGTTATATTATGCTGACTTGTTTAAATCTTTTCTCCCCACCCCACCCTGGAAAAAAAAAGTGAATATGATATGAAAGCTTTAAAAGATTTTGTTACAAAACTCATATAATTTTTTTTACCTATTGATCAGAAGTATTGTTATTTATTAGTTAACAAAAACCCATATAAAGTCAAATGAGTTTTTTTTTCCGTTGTTGAAACATTTGTGGAATTAATCTGCATTTCACAAAACATTTGAAATATTACCTTCTAAATGTAGCTTTTGTTTTGTTATGTTTAAGACAAAAAATAGACTGAGCTTTGAATTTAGATGTTAATTATTTTTTGTTTCTTTTTAAATGAAACACGTTTTTGAAATTACATGACTGTAAATTTGTGAGAAGATTAAATATGTTTCATGACAGCTTTTTCCATCAATGTGAAGTTCTTCCCCCACTTTAGTAGGCTAGAAGTAATATGATTAATTTGAATAAAAAGCTTTGTAATTGAAAAGTGGGAAGTATATTACTGGACCTATAGTACAATATGGATTTACTTATGCAAAATTAGATAAAATAGATGTTAGATATGACACAAGTAAATTCTGATTTTGCAGTTGGGATCAGTGATTAGTATCCATTTGAAAAAAAATTAAAGCTTTGTGAATACCTATTTTTCCTCTTTTATTTAAACTCCTCTCTCCTTGAAAAATGTTGATTATTTTTCCTGCACTCACTCAAATATTACCATGAATTATGTTTAGTGTGTATTTATTTTTAAAATGTTAATGAGTGTAAGATTTTATATTGGTTTTAATTTATTGCTTTGAAGTTAAGGAGGTAATTTTAATTATACTGCTTACTCATTCCTCTAAATAAAAAATTCCAGAAATTAACTTCTATCAAGCATGTTTTTATTGCCATTGAATATAAATTACTTACTGTTCCAATCGAAATAAATTTTTTTTTAAAGATTTATTAGTGTTCTGCCGCCAATACACATTTCTGTTGCTGTTGACCCCAAAAATGTATTTGAGCTTCGCAATCCAGAAGATATGGAGATATCCAGAAGGTCATACTGGCAGTTTTTATCTTCAGGAGAAATTAAAGATGGAGGTGAGAAAATGTATAATTTTTAGAAGATTTTCTGATTGTTTTTCTCTCTTCTGCCGGTTTATTGTGTGTGAGTGGAACAAGTAATGAAAGATTTAATAAAGAAACGTTGATTGCTTTCACTTTCAATCTTATTGCAAATATTATTTTTGAATTTATTTCAAATTAAATACAAGTTGTACAAAATTTTATAGCATAGTTTTTGTGATATTTTAAAAAGAGGAAACTAATTTCAAAATAAAAAATTCAGTTCAAGAAACAATCATAACATTTTATGTTTTCTTTTGCATAAAACTTATCTTAAAATATTTGAAAATCATTGAGTTTCATTGAATTGAAAATCAAAATTATTCTATCTTGAAATAAAATACAGTTTTTTTTATGTGGTTCATTTTTACATGATTTTAAAGTTATGTTGTTTTGTATTCCTCCAAAATTTATAGTATGCTCAACCTGTTAAGCACATTTTTTTAAGGTATTTTTTTAACAAAATACCAGAAATGCAATGTAATGATCTGTTATATTGAAAGTTAAGTAAAAATGATGAGCCTAATTTTTAATGGCAGTCATCGACTATATGTTATTCCTTACATCTGGCCATGAGGCTTGAACCTAATTTCATAACCCATTCAAGAACAAGATGGTTTCCTTCCTTTTGCTAATCAGACAAAAATTTTAAAGTACATTCACTCGCTTCTTTCGAACTCGAACTAGCAGCCTTTGAAAGAACTTCTACTCAGTAGAAAATACGGAGAATTGTGAAACACAGAAACATAAATCAATTAGCAGAAGATATCCTGTAACAAAAGTGGAATAAAAATCCACTGGAGAATTTTAGACATGCAGAAAGGAAGCACTAATACACAGGATTAGTGAAATACTATAGAATTCAACTAGTTTAGAAACGCAGTAATGGTCAATTCAGAATGTTCTAGAAACTCTGAGAAATCTAAGTTTAGCAAGGGAAGCACGGAAAATCATAACCTCTAATTGGTTAAAAAAGTTTTAACATAATCAACGAAACCCAAAAAGAAACAAAAAAAAAATACTAAAAAATGCACATAATTGGTTTTGAAATGGAGGCGCAAAAATCTACTGACTGTCATTGGCTAAACAAATTACATAACAAAAAACTACTTACCATGATTGGCTAAAAAAATAACATCCAGAAGAGCTGAGTGTGTGATGGTGGGCTTTAATGGCACAAGAGCCAAAACATCCAGAGAGAGGTAAATAATGAAAAAAATATAGCTGGTAAACTGGAATCCCAACTCATATGGAAAAATAGAAAGGGTTACCCCGTCTAAAGCCACCATAGTGAAGGGAAAAAAATGGTCAGAGAGAGGTATATAAAAAAATAAAATAGCAGGTTAACTGGAATCCCAACTCATATGGCAAAATCAAAAGGGTTCCTACTCCTAAAGCCACCACAGTGAAGAGAAAACAGGGTAGCTACATTTGGCAAAATATCGCCATATAAATTCCTGTCATAAAGGGTGGTAGTGCCAAACTGCATTCCAACCAAATTAATAATTTATGTACAGAAATTTTTATAAATAAAAATTAATTCGATACAATTTAATTATAAAAAAAAAAGGAGGCAATATTTTTAATTGCATAAAGAAAAAAGTAGCATAAATTATATATATATCCTGCATCTAGTATGGCTAATTCATGATATGTTTTTGGTAGTCACAATCACCATTTGCCAAACCCTTAAACTGGCGGTGGTTGCAAGGTGCAACAGCCTAGTAAAATACTGCAAATCTAAAGGTTTTGGGTGCATTTTTGGAACCTGAGGAACATTTATGAAATTATTCATGTCCCTAACAAAGAACTTTGCTGGATAATTGCACCACATTTTGTGTTTTTCATTTTTAAACAAGGCAGTAATTGCACTATCTATTCTAAAAAATATAAAATGTCTGCTATACTGAAGGGATTAAAAGCACTTAGTTCTCCATGGTTGCTGTCTGTTAAATCTTATTTAGAAGTAAAGATCAACTTCCAGCATGTTTTGAAAAAGTTGTGCCAAATTTTTAGTAAAAAAGTATTATAAATGAATGTTTGTGCCTTGCGATCTCTGCCCACAAAGGATTAGAAAGAAAAGAAATGAATTAGAATGAAAGAAATGGCATCAGGGAAAGAAAGGAGGAAAGTATTCATTATGAAGTTTTTTTAATTATTGAAAATTAGGTCAAATATGTCAATTGTTGAGTAGTATTTCTTCCATCCAATACTACATACTTTCTTTAACACATTTGAGAAAGGCATAATTGCAACTCAAAACAAACAAACAAACAAAAAAAATTACATCAAGTGAACAAACCATTTCATCCCAAATTAACTAGGAAATGAGCAATTTCCTACCTATAATTTTTTATTCATGTAGTATCCGCTTCCTTTGAAAATTAGGTTAATGACTTGTAAATGCTGTTGAAAAGAAAACTTAACCAGGATGAGTCAAAAGCAATATAACCATTCAAACATTGATTCTGTCAAATGAAATCATTACTTTGATGCATGAAACTGACAAGATGGTTATAACCAGGATGAGATGTAGACAGATTACTTGTGGATGCTATTTAAAAGAGACAATGGGAGGGGGGGAAATATTGATCTAATTTAAAATGTTGAGATCTAAACAGTGCTAATGATGAGAATAGTAAATCAGACCCTCACTGCTGAGTTAATTCAAGAAGGTCTTGGGTTTTGTAGTGAATTAAGTAATAATTTTTTTTATTGACCCGAATTTTGGACAAGCTTTTAAGTTTACAATATGAGCTGCAGATCTTTGTATGTAGATATTGTGAACTATTTGGTTCGGCAAGAAAGAAAGTTTACCGAACATCATAAAGAGACACATAACATAATTACCTAGAAATATATATTAAAACAAATGCAGCCCTCTTTCAACTACATCTCAATATAAGAACCCTTGGAATCAAAGTTCAGGTCGTATTGGGTATATTGTATATTGGTATTGAAAAAAATCTGCTGCCTGAGAGTAGAGCCAGCAAAGGATAGCTGTCTCCATCTCTGTATTATTGTCGCTGAAGAGATGCTGCCCAGGCATGAGTTTTTCAAGTTTTTGAACAGATGGTCAATGTTGCTCTCATGCTCTTGGTTTTATGTTTGAGTGTGAGATTCTTCAGTAATTCAAAATTGTGCAGCTGGTGGGTGCCAATAATGATACAAAATGTTAAACTGAATTATTTTCAAAAAAATTAAATGAATTAAATTTGAATGCTATAATTGTAATTCTATGAATAAATTTTTCTTTCAGACATAAGTAAATTAATCAGGTTATTTTTTAATAATTTCTGCAAACTTTTTATGCAGTTTTAAATTAATTTTAACTGTTATATAATTACTGAAAATTATGGTATGTCCTATTTTTTAAGGTAATTAAGGCTTTTTAGTGATAATTTTTTTATGTGAGCTTTTTTGTTTCCTATGCCTAAAATAATACCTTGCTGTGCATATATATATGTAATGCTTAGAAATACGAGGGTGGTTTGAAAAGTTTTTGATCTAACAAAGTTAACAGACATTTTTTCTTAAACTTTATTTTTATTTTTCTACAGAGTCTTCTTGTAAGTCTTCACTATATTACTAATAAATAGATCATTTATGTTCTAAATGTATGAGTTCTTTTCCTAAATAATCCTTTGCCCCCTCCTTAAGAATCAAATTGCCCCTTGTGGGGTATAGGCCTTATGTTGAATTACACTGCTTTAACCCTTTGACTCCAGTCAGTAGTTTTTGCTCTTTTATGATGTGCAGTCTTATGATCAAATGGTCACTGCAAGTGGCAGCCTTTTTCTCCCTAGTGGCCTTCGAAAATGTCACTCTCTTTTGACAGAGATATGGATAGCTCGCTAGCTTTTAAAAGATAGTTTTTCAAAAATTATTTGCTATATATTTAAGCAATAGTTACAACAATTGTAACCTGCACTTTTAAACAGTACAGTGTATGATAAATATTATAAATATTAGTTTCTAAAATATTAAGTTTTTAAACAATTATTTGTGGTATATTAATATAATATGTACGTCAATTGTAACGTGCACTTTTAAACAATTCAGTAAATATTATAAATATTAGTTTGCAAAATATTAATTTTAAATATCTAAATAAATACTTGCAATTTTAAGCTTTATAAGACATGTAATTGTTATATTTATCTAAAAGTCTTTCTGCTGTTTTTCAGTAACAAACTCCCTCCAAATAACACAAGAAAAATAACTAGAATTAATAACCCGATGCGCAACATTTTTCCTAATTATGTAAAAAATTTTACAGTACCAGTATCGCCATCTTTATGTTATCAAATCAACTAAATTTTGCTAGTAAATATAATTTGTAACACGAATAATGCAGTATAATTTATGCGTACGAACTCGGCTCGTCAGTGTCCATTGGAGGAAGTTTCGCTGCCCAAGTAGGGTTTCGGCTGCAACCATTTAGATCGAAATTTTTTGGATGAGCTGAACTTATCAGTGCCCATTATGACACGCTATTCAGTTGACAAGCTGGATTCGTTCATAACTATTGAATGAGTATTATGAATTTATGAGTATTATGAATTTTTTAATACGCTCACAAATGTCTCTTTTTAAGTAAATTTTAAAGTTAAAAATAACTAACAGTTTTAATTAATATTTCAATAATTTTCTTTAATAAACTTTGCCACCATATAAAATTGTTGGTTTTTATATCGAATTTCTTTTGCGGATTCGTCTATCCTAGTCCACTGTTTTGACTATATTTTTGTTTCAATCATATAATGGTATATCCAAATTTCATCCACAGTATTTAGTCGGCACCTAAACTGCTCTAATAGAGTGTTTGAAATGTTCACTTGTACACATTTTTAGTCTAACATGAGTAAACGTATCGTCTAATGGTCAGAGAGCTTTTTCATGCCTAAATTTGGATTCAATATGTAGCATTCATATTCTTTGGGCATATTTATCGCCTCTGCTATTGCTCTTTTTTTTTTTTTATTTGACGGTTCTCTAGCACCATTTGGTGAATTTAAGGAATGTTATCATCAGTGGTTGCAGTTTTTGAATGTACCGAACATTCGTCTCCCAAACTAATACAGTCCCATCTAAATTCGGGTACTCAAATTTCACGGTGGTAAATGATGGTGCAGAGTCCTACACAGCAACCCACATGGTGTACTGATGTGAAAGAATAGTCCCACTGTAGCTCATGCATGTCGCAAGAGGTGACTAAAATGAGTACCTAGCACCTGGGGGTGTAGCCAGGCATCCTGCTCTGGGGATATATTAGGGGACCTCAGGGACTTGCTTTCTTTAGATAGATATGGGCATCATGACCCTGAGGCACCCTAATGTTTTTTTTTTCTCCTTTGGGGTTTACTGTCTTTGGTAAACACGGGTGTCGCGCCCCTAGTTGCCCAAGCGATCTTTCTCTATTTATGACCCTTCTTGTCATTCAAAATTTTACCTTTTTTTCTATTTTTCGCGCAGCTAGATCACAGTTCAACACTTTACTTACTAGCTTTGCTCTCTCTCACATACTTTGGCACAGTATAGCTACACTGGCTTTTGCTCTGTTATGAATCATTCACATGACTCACTCATTTATTAAATTCGACATGATGATCATCAATTACTCATTGAAACATCTTGATCACAGTTACACCTTGTTTGGCACAGCATGGCCACATTTAGCTCATGCACCATAAAACTTCACCATCACCATCTGGTACACAGCATCCAACTCCTCTTTGATTTGTGTAGACGTATTGTCTTTTAAAAACATATTTAATGACAGCTCGATACTTGTTTTTTTTCCATTTTCACAAAAACATTCACATTCATTCACTTAAATGATTGTCAACAACTATGCATCCAAAATGGCTGGAATTTTGTAGGGTACCTGTCAAAAGATGCGTTACAACATTTCATAGCGTTTATTGATGAGGGCTGCCATCTTCATGTTAAAGGATGGAAACCTTTCAGACCACCTTTGTATTCTAATATTACAAGTTATCTAAGACAAGTTTGTTTCTTATTTTAATGAGTTGTTTGTTCAATGTTTTTGTGTTGTCATGGCCACATTAGCCTACTGGTCATGGTTTTCGGACTCGTGATTGGCAGTTTTCGTTGAGTCACAGATTTGAATCTTGGCCACAAAAGACCTGCAGTGTAGCAAGGACTGATGCACGTTAAATCTGTTGTGGCCCAAAATCCTCTTATTGGCATGGTGTGGAAGTTAGAGAGAATTGCCAGCTCAGGTGTTGTCCTCGTCTCTTGACCAAGGCTCAAAATTAAAATTAGGAGGTCCTTCGCCTGAAGCCCTCGTGTTGCTTCTAATATGATGTTAATAAAACCAAACCAAAAGTTTTTGTGTTATCCTTTAACGAAGGAAAGTTTTTTCATATTTTATTTGAGAAATAAAATATATGTGTGATTCCATAGTGTGTTTGTGACATACTTGTTACAGCTGTCACACCCTTTAATGTTTGTAATTTTGTCAATAAAATTTTATCTTTGACATACATTTTCATTTTTGCATGGATTATTTTTATAAATAGCATTATAAAATATTTGTATTCAAAAGTATAAATTATCTGAGTATCCATATCATTTATTCATAGTTTTTTTTATAATTTTTTTAATTCTATTGTTTTTATAGTTTTACTTGATTTAATTGTAGATATAGATGATCTATTGTCTAGAGATCTTCCATATCATCCATCCTCACCTGGAGAAGTAGCCATTGCAATAGCATTAGCCATTCCCAGTTTATTGTTCTTTATTTATTTGATGGTTGTGCTGTATCGTTGCATGTGTTCAAAACATTATGCTGAGTGGCGAACATCCTGGAAGAATTCTACTGCTGTAGATGGAATGTATTCTGAGAGTGCTGCTGATGCTAATCTGGTGATGGAAACTTTCCCATTAAAATTATATGGACATTCACAGGTAAATTATTTTTCTCCTTCAAAAATTGACAGTATTGAAAAGTTGAAGACTTGATTTTTATGTGAATGAGAATGAAAGTTCAATTAAGGTTCTTTTTTAAAAGCAGAATGCATGTATCCAAATCCCTAATAACTCAAAAAAGAAATATATTCGTATAATTGTGCATGGAATCTGTGTGTGTATGTATGTGTTACATTGAAAATGGTCATGATCATGTGAAATTTTGACATTTGTTATGCAAATATTTAAACTTGATTTTGATACAAGTGGCAATGGTAGCTATAAATGGCCATGGTCACGAGCTCGTGGCTTGCGTTTTATTTGGTGAGTTGTGGTGTCCTGATTCCACAAAAGATCTGAAATGTAGAAGGGCTGATCCATATTAAATATGTCGAGGCTCCAAGTCTTCCCATTGATGTGATGTGGAAGTTTGGAGAAGGTGTCTCCTCAAATGTTGTCCTTGTTATTCATTACTGTGGTACAAATATTTTTTTTTATTTGAATTGCATTGAAAAGGAACTGAAAATATGTTGAGGAAAATGAAAAGTGTACTATAATTTTAAAAAATATATTTTACAATTTAATGTGCATTATTTTTAATGGGTTTTCTTTGACTCACATTGTAACTTTGTCTAAATCAAAATTTAAAAGCTTTTTTCTCACATTTTAAAGTGTTCAATTGAGTTGAAGTTTTCTATTCATGGTTGTTTTGGATGACAATACAATAATTTAATTATAAATAAAAATTTAATTGATTGAAACTAATTGTTAATGGGTTTTCTTCTACTCGCATTGTATATCTGGTTCAAAACTTTAAAACTTTTTTCTCTCATTTTAAAGCACTCATTTGAGCTGAAATTTTCTATACATTATTGTTTTGGATGGCAACACAATAATTTAACTATAAAAAATAATAATTAATTGATTAAAACTAATTATGTAAAGAATTAAATTTTACGCCAAGTTTCTTGCCAAGTCCGTTCTTTAATAATTTATTGTTTGCTTTACTTTTAATTTCATCTAGCTGATATAATATTCAATTTCATAATTTATAGTATGCTTTAATTTTAATTACATTGAGCTTAAATATATTCAATTTAATGACATAATTTATTGTTTGCTTTATTTTTAATTACGGCTTAGTTGATTAACATCAATTTTAGCTTAATTGATTAACATAATGCTTAATTGAGCTAAAAAATTTTACACATTTATTTTAGATGACAAATTTAATAAATGTTAAATAATAAAGTAAATTATCAAAACTAATTATTGAATAAATTCAATTTGACTCAACGTTCCCCTTTTCTCTTAAAATTTATGGTATAAAAAATTGTTATGCAAAATGTGAAGTTTGAAAGAAACCCCATGTTCAAAAAGCTCATTTTTTTTTTTGCCTTTGTTATTATTGTGTCCCCTTAATTTATGGGCACAAAAAAAAAATCACCTTAATTAAGTGATTTTTTAAAAGAAATGTGTGCAGTTTAGTAGCAATGCATCAATATTGAAAAAAAAAAAAAATAATCTAAGAACTTAGCTTATTGGAACTTTTTAAAGTATTAGAATTTACTACTTTTTTTTATTCCTTTTTGTGTGTGTTTTATTGAATTTATATATCCTTCTTTACATGCAGCATTTTAATGTCCTTTCTATTTACCTAAAATGTTTACTATATTTTTTTAATGTTCTTTTATTTTGGGGTATAGGAACTGGAATTCATAAGTGCTGATGATGATATGGTTGTTAGTTCCTGTTTAGATGGAAATATTAATGTATGGGATGCAATATCTGGTGAATGTCGTATTTCCATAAACCGTACAAAGTAAGAATTGGTGTACACTATAATTTTGTGTATTTTGTTTTCTGTCATCATTGAAATAGGGTAATGAAAATTATTTTATCTTCTGTTTTATAGGCATGGTATAAAGTTACGAAAAAGAACAAATTTCAAAAACAGTGAGAGTTTTTCATCTGATTCAACATACAGCTCTTCTCCTCAATCAGAAAATGGGGATAATCTAAATTTCTGTATATCATGTAATACATTAACTAATCAAAGATCTCCAATGCCTTCTGAGCAAAGCTCGTGTTTTCCAAAGCATTTTACTTTTGATAAAAGCCAGCATGATTTTGATAATGACTATGCATCCAACCAAAAATATGACTTTAGTCGTTTCGCATTACCTAATGAGCATTCATTGAACAATTCATCTTTTGAAGGAGTTGAGTACCATTGTACTCATAATGTTATTCATGAGTACCAGCAGAATAAAGAAACAAATATGGAATATTGTGACAAAGGAACTAAAATTGTACATTCCTCTATTCCTCATCAATCTATTTGGTGTTTAGATCATTTTGGTTCTGGTATAGCTGTTGGGTGCAAAAATGGACGCATTGAAGTATGTATTGTTTTTTGGTTTTACCATATTGCACTAATGCTTTTCAAGTAAATTTATTCTAATTTTAGTATAAAGTATTTTTACTAGTTGAAAAACTATGAATTCTGTTATATCTTTAATGAAGGATTGAATGTAACTGTAGTAAACTTTATTTTTATGAATATCTTTCTTGGCAAATCAATAATGGCATTAAAAATATCAGAAGGGTTTTTTAAACTTATATTTTGATTTAAAGAGATGGGATTAGGTTAAAAGTGTTCAAATAAATTTGATCATTTTGTGGCGTAAATATAAGTTGGGAGACATGGAAAATAGCAAATTTTATTTTTGTATATTACAAGAAACAAATTTTATGAAAATTAATACAGGAACATTGAAAGTTACTATTTGTATATTTTTTCAATGTAGTTTACATTTCATTTATAAAATTCAAATTGTGTAAAATGTAACGAAAAAATTGCTTCGTTAAGGTGTAAAAAAATTTACAAATTATTTATAAATTTTCCATATGGAGAAAGTGGTTGTAATAAAATTATACAGCAATTAGTAACAAAAATTTTGAGAAAATTATTTTACTATTTATACACATATTGATAATGCATAAAGTAAAACTCTAGAAACTGCAATAGAACTATATGTACAAAGCAACATTTGTACAATGTTTTAATCTTGTATTTAGTTCTGTATTGAACTGACCTTAGTAAAAACCTTTGCTGAATTGTATTTAGATTGAAAACTTAGAAACGACATTTAAGAGGCACTGAAAGTGATTATTATTAGTTGTAGCAATGAGGACATTATTTCTTAAAGCTTACTGTGTTTTTAATTTTCAGTTATGGTTGCCTGGTTTTGATTTTTATCTTATTTATTTTGGTCACCGTTAAACTTGTAAAACAGGTTATGAATTATATTATTTCTTTCTTATAAATTTGAGAATAAGTCAAGCAATTGTGTGTTCAAAGAAATATATATATAACTGTTTTTATCATATAGTTTTTTTTTATGTCCTAGTACTTATAATTGAAATATTCTACAATTTGTAGAAAGTTCTAATTTGATAACTTATATCCATCTTTTGAATATGAAATTAAACTTTTAAAAATATGGAAAAAAGAAACCAGATTAGTTTATGTAGTTTTCTTTAGTATTTAAAATATTTAATTTTTAAAAGGTTATTAAGAAGCAAGAACACATTTGTTTTTACAAAAAAAAAAAAAAAACTCCTCAGTTTAATAATTTCATACGTAAAGTGGAATAATTTAAAGTATGAAAGGTAGAAGACCACACAAAATTAGTATTAATTTTTGTATATAATTATAACTTCTGAATCCAAATAAATTTTGGCTAAGTAAAACTTTTGTTTTTTAATTACATACTTATTAGTTATCAGTAATGCAAATACTTATCTACCAATTATATCTCTCTTAAAATCACTTAACATTGGCTTCTTTGTGTATTTATGTTAATTAATGTGAAACACACTGTTCACCATTTTTAGGAAATCTAATGTATAAGATTATCAGGCATATATAAATAAGACATTAAGCTATTTAATGTTCAGTCAAGCAATATTAGTATTAAGCTTTATTTTGTTTCTCAATACCTTAAAACTAGCTTCATGTGCATTTTGTATTTTTTCCTGATAAATTGTGAATAATTTTTAGCATTAAGAAATAATTCTTAAAATTAGCAGGATCATGTTAGTTAATTTCTTCTTTACAGACAACAGTTAGTTTATTTATATTAACATTGTTATGATTAGTTATTGATTATATTTAACCATATATTGAAACAAAAATACTTTTCAAGTTGAATAGGCAGTAATTTTTTATTGTCTTCCTTGGGAGAAGGAAAATTTTGCTAAAATGATTGTTCAAGATTGTATTAATTTTAAAATTTCTTTATTGATTAAAATTAATCATGTACATAAAAAATGTACATATTTTTTTAAGTTAGAGGGCTGCAAAAACTATTAAACAGAAATAAATAAATATTTAATATGGATTTATATATATATATATTTATATATATATATATATATATATATATACTTGTGGAACTTATCACATTCCTAAAATTGTTGAGCATGGGTATATGTAAATTAATGTTTTTAATATTAACTAAAGTAATTTCAAAATAAACAGTATTTATTAAAAATTTTCCAGCTGTGGAATGCATTTACAGGAAACTTGGAGTATGTATATGAAGAATGTAAAATAGGAGTATCAGCAGTACGTCTTACATCTGATAGGTAAGAAATATACAGTTTTTGGGTTTGATGTATGCTGCAAGTTACTTTGAATGTATTTAAACTAAAATTTTGTGTATGTGTGTTGTTTTCTTTCAAACTCTCTCACTCACTCACACACAGAATGAAACACAATTCAACATGAAAAAATTGTCAATATGAAAATGCATGTAAAATCCGTTAACACAAAAATACATAATATGACAAATCAATTAACGCTTAATAATACGGCCGTGTCCCAACTAAGTACTATGTAATTAAATTTATTTTTCCTTTTAAGTCTGATTTTCTTCTTTGACTTAAGAGTTTCACCATGCTTGATTCCCCATTGTAGCAGATTCTTCTTCAAAAATTGGTAGATATTGAAACAGTTGACATTTCATAAAATTTTTGGGAAATTTACTGTATTAGATTGCCATATATTTTTGTTAGATAAATTAGCTGCAGTTAATAATGATGTATGTATAGTGCTAAATATAGTTAGAGGAAGACATTTTGGAGATCATTCAAAATGATCTAATGAGGTAGATTCCATTACCAACATTTCAGTTCCTGTCCCCACTACAACAGAAAGGTGGAAGGTCATGAAATGTACAGTTATCCACATTCAATTTGATAAAATGAATAAAATAATGTGTAGTATCTAAAAATGGATCAACAATTTTATTCTGATAAAAAAGTTTTTTTTCTCTTGGTATAACAATTTTTTTTCTTCTTATTTGTTAAATATGTATAATAATTTTAAGTGTGAATAATGTATCTAATATGTGTTGGAATATATATATACACTTTCAATGAATGTATTTACGAAATGTAATTTTTAGTAGAAATGAAATTAATGAAATAATTTTGAATTTTATTTTCACCTACATTGTTTAACACAGGCTAATATTTTAGTTTCATGTTAAATATATGTTATTATATATATATATATTTATATATAATATAAAATTGAAGCTCAAAACGTGAAGAATATTGAATGAAAATAACTTGTATTGCATAAAGGAACAATAATTAAGCCATAATATCTGAAAGAAAAATCTGATTTGTCTTAAGAAATTAAGTTATTGAATAAGCTTACTGTAATTCATATCTTTCTAGGTTAATTGCAGCTCGTGTTAATGGGTGGTTAGAATATTTTGCCATAGAAAGAATCATCAATGAAACATTACCTTCTCATTTACAGCATGCAGGTAAATGATATAATTTGTCTCTCTGGAACTATTTGTTTTTAATGATTCTGATATCTACAAAGAATTTATTGTACATTTTTAGGCCATGCCGCTCCCAATTCAAACATCATTTTAAACTCTGAAACCATAAATTGCTCTTGGATTCTAAATGTCAAAGCGCATACAATGACAATTTCTGTGTTGGAAGTTGATGGAGGATTAGTTATATCTGGAGGATATGATCGATTAGTCAAGGTAATATTTTTGGATTGTGAAGTATGATTACTAAGTTTATTTATATTATTATGAGGTTTTTGACAGATTTAATTGTATATGTTTCAGCATGTGTCATTAAAAAGAATTTTTGATACAAAAGAAACCCAAGTTGTTTTTAACATTCATCATTATTTTTCTTTCTAGATATTTTTGGGTGAAGCATAAAAATGTTAAGAGAATTCATTTCATAATTTTTATTAAGCATGTTTGTTTTTCTTTTCAATTGCAACTTTTTTAAATGAGGGGATAATGTCTATATTTTATAAATATGCAGATGTTTTTATATTTTATAAATTCTCTTAAATATTTCTTTTGAATATAACTATGCATCCTGAGTTAGTAATTATTTTTAAAATTTCTAACTCCTGGAATTGTTTATCTTGAAATATGCTTATAAAGATAAACTGGAAAATACCTTAAGGAAAAAAACACTTTGTGATATTTATACCTATTATTTGTTTTATCAATAATGAGAACAAATATAACAATTTTATTTCTCCAAATTTTATCATATGCATTGAACCTAATAAATTGATGCTTAAGATCTTTTTTTTTTTTTTTTTTTTTTTTAATTATCTGAAGTACTTTTCTTGTGGTTCTCATTATTATTATTATATCTATTTTCAACTTTTTTCTCTTTAGTAAAAGCGAAATATTATTTGACTCAATGAAGAATTTTTCAATCCTAAATTTAATTGTCTTTCATTATTACATGTTTTTTAAAATAATTTTATTACGGATAATGTGGAATTAGTGCTCGAAATGCTTAGCAAAATTAACTTGAACTAATTATAAAGACACAAAATAAGGATAATTGAATACAAATCTTTAAAGCTTTTAATTTTTGACCCACATCACAAATTTAATGTTAAGAAAATGACCTTTTTGTATTAAACACCTTGATGTTTCTATATTGGCTATATTTGTGCTTTATTTGAAAAATATTTTTCATTCTCATGTGTACATACACAAAAAACGATAAATGAATTAAATGACTTTGTGAAACGATTATATTTGATTTCCCTTCTTTTTTAAATGGGTTGTACAATTTGTCTTTTTCTTGCATACATTGCATATTTTGTTTTTGCGATTTTTTTTTTGGCAAGATTACTATTATTTGAATAATGATTTAGATCACTAATGATTTATGTAAAGTAATTAAAACTAAAAAATCAATTAATTTGTTAAGGTAACTTGTGTATACTGTATTTAGAATGCCATCAAAGTGCAATTAATTTTTATACAGTTCCTTTTGTTATTATACACGAGTGATTTGTATTTATTTAAGGATTTCATCTGAAACAATGATAAATTCAAATGAAATTTGTGAGTGGGAAACACATATGCTATTTGGAAGACTCCATCACTCCATACTTAATTCTACAAAACTAGAATTTTTGTACTGAAAAATTCTTTTTAGAAGTTTATTATTGTGCTTAATGAATTAATTTATATGCATCATAATTGAGCTCCCATTTGAGTAATTAAGTATGGTATTAATGACATTTTGGATACAGGGGTAACCAAGACAGGAAAAATTCAAATATCTTGAAATATATTACTAATAATCTTTTTTAATAATTTATATATATTTTAATAAGTTTTTTACTTTTTAAATATTTTTAGGATTAGAAAATTTTATATCATTTGGTGAATATATCTTTGAAAGGTATTGAGTGGAATTTTTTTATATTGTGTTTTATAAATATTTAAGGCTTTTATTTAATATAAAATTGTAATTTGGAAACTTCTGCAAAAAATCTTATAAAATTTGAAATTTAGGTTAATGTATGATAATGTGGAATCAGTCTTCCCATCCACCCTTTTTTAAAAGAACAAATAATTTCTTCTTATGAATTAATTTTTTGTTAACTAATATTTTAAGGCATATTTATAAGGGGAAAAATGTTTAATAATATTTTTGTTCATTATAAATTTGAAAAGCTTTTCATTTTTTATGCATTTCTTTATTTATTAATATTTTAGGTGTTTAAAAGTGATCCTGCAGTTTGTATATATACTTTACATGGCCATACTTCTCCTATATCTGTGTTGAACATTGATCAAGTATGTGTCTATTCTTCATTATGAAATATTTGATACTTAAATAGCATGATCTCTTATTGTAATGGAGTATTAATACTGTTAAAAAAAATTTTATGGAAAGGAGATGTGTGAAAGGAGATTTTTTAAAATGTGTAGAATTGTGCATATTGTAAAACAATGCTTAAATGTGCATTAAAATGTGTATTATACCTAAATGTTTAGAAATGTATATTCTATTAAAACACCTAAAAATTATAGAATGGTCATTGTTTTTTGTATCCCCTCCTTAGTTTTCACCCTCATCAGCAGCCAGTGGATGTCAAGAAGGACTGATATGCTTGTGGGATCTCATGACAGGCACTTGCATGTACAGTTTAAAAGGGCATCATGGGTCTGTTATGACTATATTATCTACAGACATATATATGATTAGTCAGGGAACTGATAACCATATTTGCATCTGGGAAAAAAGTCAAGGCCATTTACTCCATAGCATTTCATTGGTAATTTTTTTATGTTTTAAAATTTTATTTATTTTGTAGGTGTATTACTTTTATGTTCTTTTTAGGCATTTTAGTCTTTGTGAACTAAATGTTTACATTCATCAGACTTATTTTTGTTTATTTTGCATTTATTGTTTTGTAGTATATAATTGTAATAAAAGATTAATTTGTAAAAGATATTTTAAAAATTTTAGTTTCTTTGTGTCTGGATATAGTAAATAACATCAAAATAAAGAAATTAAAAAAGAGAATTTGTAAAAGAGATTTTAACATTTTTACAGTTTCTTTGTGTCTGCATATATATATATATATATATATATAAAGTATAAAGAGAAAATATATTTTCAAAAATACAACTTCTAACAAGATGTAGTAAGTTAAATATTAAAGATATGGAATACAGCATACTTAAAAACTGAAACTGGCTAAAGACAGTTTTTACGTTATTTTAGAATTATAGGCCAAATTTTCTCATTACAGTTGTATGTTATATCAAATGATTATTGGAACCAAAGAAAGATTGACAAAAAACTGAAAAATCAAGATGAGAAAAATTTAAGAAAAATGCATATGTAAAACTAGAAATAGATCATAAGATATGTAACCTGAACACAATATAAAATTGATATATTAGAAAACTAAAACATATTAAAATTCACAAATAATCCTGCATATAGTATCTGATAGACTTCTGTGTCAGATAGATGGCACAAATTCAAAAGAAAGGCAGTGAATGTTGATGCCATTTATCAGAGCACATTAAAACTAAATGAAATAAGTAAAAATAAAGAAAGAAATGAAATAAAAATTTAACCAAGTTAAAATGAAAAATTAGAATTATGCTTGTGAGAGAGTGGTTTCTGTACCCCATTGTAAGCAGATGATTCTAGATGGTATGGCTGTTAACTTTTTGTGTGTGTGTGTGCGTGCGTGCATGCTAGCATTAAATTGCAGAATGATATCTTGTAGTATGACCTCTCTATCTGCTGTTACAAAAGGAGAGCTAGTTGACTAAGGTTCCATTCATCCTAACTCTTCATCATCAATTGACCTTAAGGAAATATTGCTCCCATTAAGATACATTTTTTAAAATTTTATAAAGATTTTTATATTCATCATAGTATAAGCTTTGACTTTTATTGAAGGAACTCTAAATGTGCTTTTTTATTCATTTGATTTAATTATATCAGTATAAAACGGAAATATTTTTTAAAAAAAAAAGGTTTTTTTTTTCAGGACTTCAATCTTCATAGCAATATAATGCTCCTTACGAATAACATTATGGTCACGGCAAAAGAGGTATGCGAATTTTGAAATAGTTTATTACTGGTAAAAACTTTTTTTTAAATAACACATAAATTATTTACTGAGTTTAAAAATAATAAAAAATTTTGAAGTTTTGTGTATAACTTATTTTTTTACTTAGTTTTTAGATTGTTTGCAACCCATATTTTTGTATGAAAATCGGATTGATTCAGAATAACACACTCTCAAAGAAATAGATAAATTAAACCTTAAAGAATTAATTTATGAGAAATTATTTAAAATTATAAATTTTGAATTGTTGGATTTTTTTATGACCATAAAACTCAACTCTTGATTAAGAATGTATTGCTTATCAATTAACTTACTGCATTAGGATATTTAAGCTTTATTTTATGAATGAGAAAACAAGTTAAATTCAATGTGCCAAACAATAATTAAAAAAAATATCCATTTCCAAATCATAGTAGAAATCTTCCCTTAAGGGGTCATAATACCATATGATGAACTTTTTAAAATTAAATATTTATAAAAAAAAAAAAGTTTTTACCTACCCAATACATGTATGTGTGAACACACATGTAAAATACATTTGGGGGAAACTACAATTTTTAATAAAAAATCATTTAAAATTTTAATTTCTTTTTAAGCATTTCAATATTTTGAAATTCTTACTACTGCAAATTTTAATATTAAAAAATTTCCCCCTTCAATATCCGAGAGGCGTTTCTCCTAATTTTGTGCTTGTGTTTGTTTGTTCAAGTGTTGCTTTGTTTTGCAAATTTTCTCCCCAATTAGACCCTACAAATAAATGGTAAAAATCCCTGCTGTATCTATTTTTATGGAATATTTTTTAAAAAAATATTTATTGAACTATTCCATGCATAGGATTATTAAATATATGCTAAAGAAGCCTTAGCATTTTAGGTATATGACCATCAAATAAAAAAAAAAATTAAAAAACTCAGAAAAAGCTTTTTGAAGATTAATAAAGACTATAAGCTCACACACACTCAAAAGAAAATGTAAATAATTCACTAAATAATGTAGCTAGAACTGTGAAAATTTGTATTTGTATTTAGAATGTTGATTCAATTAAAATAAAGCAATAAAATATTTTTGGATACTTTGGTCATTTTTAGGTTATGTGTCCCTTTAAAATAAAATTAAAAAAAAAAAAAAAAAAAGGATCATTAGGTGCATGATAATTTTTTTTTCTCTATACCCTTTGCTTGTAAAAGCTAGTGTTGCCCCTCCCCCCCCTTGAAACAAGATTCTAACCCAGAATTATCTCAAAATTATTCTTCTGTCTTGTTGTTTAGCAATTTGAATTGAGTATACAAATTTGTGTTCCATCAATTGTTTTAAAGCTGATAATGGTTACTATTCATGTGCAGTACAGCTTCAAAATGCTCTTCTGTGCATCTATTTCTTAAAAGTAACTGAATCTATATATTCTAGCTACAAATGCAGTTCTCTAGTTGTAGCCAAAACTTTCAGTAAAATTTGGCATTTATTATTCCTAGAAAATTAATCAACTGTTATCTTTCCTCTTGACTATTTCATATGAGAGTGGAACACATGATCTCATCCCTTTGACCAATTAGGAGTGTTGTGTTACTCAAGAATTGCTTCTAGGTCCTTTGTAATTTTAAAACCACCCAAATTAAATTAAAGGTCAACTCATCTAAAATTTTGTGCCTCCTGTTTATGAAGGAGCTGGAGTTTTTTTTAAAAAAATTTAACTTCAAATTCAAATTTTTTGCCATTCCTTGGATAAAACAATGTATAAACCTTGAATTTGGTGGTTGCAAAATTAAATTTTGCCCTTTTTTCACAGGTCTTACCTGTAAAAATTTCCTTATTTTTTGCTGCATAGCATAATCTCTGAAAAGTGCAAACTTGTAAAATTAAATCCACTGTTTACATTTCAAATAATTATGTATGATTATTAAAAAAATATTTAAAGAATTGTGTTTTAGGGGAATTTTTTTTTTCTTTTGCACAATATCATTTTCAGCATCAAATTTTTGATAAATTATTAAACTTAGTTCATTACTTTATGCATTTTGCTATTCAAATGTCCTTCTTCTAAATAACTGCACATATTTTTCACGATGTTCTACTTTCCCTCCATCTTTATTTTAAGTAAAATATACATTTCTATCCTGATTTCTTTGCCATTATATGCATAAGAAAATAAATTTATTTAAGATAAAAAAAAAAAAAAAAAAATTTAAATTCATTGATTTCAGCACGAAATTCACTAAATTCTTTTTGTATTAAGTAATTTTTGTTTTCAGTTAAAGGAGGAAAATGAAAATACGTTGTATTTTGTTGGGACCACAGTATGTCATGCTAATTAATTGTTCATGTTCAGTGTACATGTTAAAGTATTTTTTACTGTATATGTATATAATCACACACAAGTAAATGAGTGGTTTAAAAGCATTTAAAATTTAACCTTTTGTTTTTTGTAATATTAAACTTGTTAATTGAATTTAAGTAAAAAGATAATTTTCATTTCATTTCTTCTTCCTTTGATTTGATATTTTTTTTCTTTTAGTTTAAAGGCTAATGGTTCTAGTTTATAAGTATTTGATAAACATCAACTTTTTTTAGGTTAAAAACATTTTTTTTTTATTTTCAAAGTACTCTTATGTGTTATAAAATTCATGTGAGAATAAAGAGCAAATTTAAATGTCACCTGACCCTGTTTCATGATATGGTACAAAAATCTATTTGTTCTGTTACAATATTAATAATTACACCTGACCCTGTTTTATGATATGGTACAAAAATCTATTTGTTCTGTTACAATATTAATTTTATACTGTTAAAGGGATTGCTGTGAAATTAAAATTACAATTAATCTGATTACTGATTGAAATGTTTTTAATAATGATTTATTTACAGGACAATCTTGTTCTGTGGGATGTAAACCATGGGGAAGCTCTTCGTATGATTATGGTTGGAAGTGGTGATCATTCTACACATGTACGCTTACTTGGATTATCAGGCCAATCTGTTGTTTGTGACTATGGACCTCAAATTTTTATAATAAATTTCCCAGCCATATCAGATAAATCTGAATAGGTATTTATCATTTGATGACCAAGAATCCTTCCACTAAAATATTTTAATGTGCATGTTTCAATGTTAGTCATTTCATGCTCAGTGTTTATTCATCCATTTATAACTGAATGATGCACCTTTTAATGTCACTGTAAGCAATTCCTCAGCTTTATGAATCAATCCAAATTTTAAACTGTATTCATTTCTGTCTTGCTACATATTTATGAAATTATTTGTAATTCAAATTAAAGTTTTTTTTTTTTTTAATTAGAAGCATTTGAATCAGTAGATGAGTTATTTTGAATTTCTACTCAGTAATATTTTTATGTTTTACCATGAATGTTTGTAATTGTATTGCTTTATTTGGTCTGCAATCAAATTTGATTAGTGTGTTGAGTAAAAAAATGCCAAAGTATTTGCAATTTTTTATATTTTCATGTTAATTTATGTATATGTTAATAATGTTTTTTTAGTATTGATAGTGTTTGTAAAGATCTTTGTTTTAAATGTTCAATGTGAAATCCGTTTTTGACCAATATAAATGAATAATATATTAATATGTATATTAATAACATAAATTTAACTTGAAAACCATCAATAACTGTATTCATCATTCATTTTAGCTGTCTGAGAATAAAACTTTATGAAGTATAATTGCAATTCATGTGAATACACTATGCTAATAATTATTGAAACACTATGTGTGTAAGAATAGTATGTTTTTCTATATTTTTATGTAATTGTGTAATGCATTTTTAAGTGTATATATTATTAATTTTCCTTTTGCATTGTTTGTAAAAGCATGTTATAAATTTTAAAGCAGTATAAAATTTTACTTTTAGACTGAGTAATAAAAAAAACGAATTGTATTTTTATATCCCTTTATTATTAATGCTAGCATGACATTAATTACATTTTGCTGTTTTTAAGAAAGATTTTACCATTTTTACTAAAACTTTTTACTTTTCTGTTTTTTCTGAGACTTTAATTCTTTTAATTATTTAAAGTCTGTTGAATATTGTTAAGTTATATTAAGTTTTAAAGCATTTATCAAATTTTAAAAATTCTGTATTTTCATTTTTGAGGGTAAAATGATTAATACAATTTCCTTGTTTTTAAATAAAATCATAATTATATTTCTGATTGTGAAACTGTTATCAAGTATATTTTTTAAGTATCATTATATGATATAGAAAGGGAAATGCACCCTCATTTCTTTCTAAAATTTGACTACTATTTCTGTTTCAAGAAACATTTGGACAATTTAAATTTACTCCTAAAATCTTATTTTTTTATATTATATCTTGAAATAACAAGTTGTAAATGTACCACTAGTACTTCTAAAATTACTTTTGGAACTTCATTAAGATGTAGGAACATATCTAATCATTTTTTTCAAAGTATGAAAAGAAAAGGAAGAATTGTGTTACATCACCTTGGCCACTGAATTAATTTTATTGCATCAGTAAATATAATTTTGAGTTAACTTTCATTGTTTACCAAAATTTTTATGTACAGTTCTCCATCTATAATCTAGCATTTCACTGTTCTAGCCACCCAGAACAGTGAAATGCATCTTACCTGCCATAACATTTTTACACTAGTTGAAAAGTTATAGATAATTATTTCTTGCCTTCTGCGTTTTTGCCAGTTCCTTCTCACTGGTGGCCTCCTTTTACTCTGATGCTGACTTTTGTGTTAATTATAATATTTAGTCGACCCTTCACTTCTCATTCTCTTACCTCGCCATTGTTTTTCTTTAGAGGTTTCTTCCCTGGCTAGACCTTTTCTACCCTCAGTTTCTACCTGTTCTGCCCTAGACCTTTCACTATCCAATCCGTCTGTCTCCACAACACCTTCATCCCTTTCTCTTGGGTGATAAATCCGTACCTGATCTACATTCAGCGTTATCAGTTTACCCCCTTTCCAAATAACGACATTGTTGTGCTCAACCTTCATCACCTCATATAGGCCTTTAAATTTAGGTTTAAACTTACTCACAATCCTCTTGCTCGCCGAGCTCATAGGATGTGTTTGCACCAATACCAAATCCTTTACCTTAATATCAACTTCCTGTCTTCTCTTATTATCATATTTTGCCCATCTATCCTGTTGATTCTTTGTATTCTGCCTAGTCTCTCAAACAATTTCTCAATACTACCACACACTAAGTCTTCTCCTAGCTTCACTCGTATCCCTAGACCATAATGATTAGACGGTTTATTATAATAACTGGTGCTCGCATCCCTTCTAACAGAGTGATTCAAGTGCCCAGAACTACAACTAGAGGCAAAAGAAAAACTGCGATTAATATATTGATCATTTACTAAACATCAGATCCGCTTCTGTAATCTCTCAGACCTTATCACAGTTTGTAGTTGATTCTGAAAGGCTTTAATAACATTTTCAAATTCCCACTTAAGTTGTTTTCAAGTCTCTGCTGATTTTACAGATAATGCATTTAAAGCTATTTGAGGGCAATCAAAACTTTGGTTACGATAGTGTTAAAACACCACGATTGGCAATATTCTGGTATTGCACTGCTGTAGTTTGCCTTGCGTTATGTGGATCAAGAACCATATCTCGCTTATGGCGATGTCTATACGAACCGAAATTTTGAACATTTCTTCGATCCTTTCCGGTCCAATCATTACTCGATCCTCTATTTGTAAAATCATTGTGACTCCTATGACTATTGAATCTATGATCATTCTGAATTCTGTTCTCAAACCCCTGATTTCCTGCACTTTCGTGATATCTAAAATTATTCGAATCCACAGTTGTCACCCATGCATCATTCTGCCTATAATCAACCCTTCTATACCGTCAGTTTCCTTCGAAATGACTGTTGGGAAACCTTCTACTCAAATCCCATTCCTTTTGTCCGCTATTTTTGCTCGAATCCGGGGTTTCCTTATACCCATGCTGTTCCTCGTACTTTTCTACTAATTGTAAAAGTTGGGCCTTTGTTGTGGGGTTTCGAACTTCTACATAATCCATTACCTGAGGGGATAATCTCATAATGATGTGATTCAACAGGTTTTCTTCCGTCATTTCAAAATTAAAGACTCTGTATATTCAATAATTTGTAAACAAAATCTGACAGTGCCTGACTTCTAACTTGGTGTGATGAGTAAAACTCAGCCTCTAATTCCGATCTATTTCTGATCACCAGAAAACTGTTTGTTGCCTGTTTTAATTGTGCGAATGCCTGTTTTAATTGTGCTAAGTTTATTGCTTTTCCAGTCACATACGAAGAACCTATTACCTTGAACCAATATTTTGCCCTTCCAATAAGATGATCCTTTAGGTAAGCACAGGCTAAATTTGTGGGAATATCCAAATAAGATACATTACTATTGATGCTATCCAAAAGTTCCAACATGTTTTCCTTTCCAGAAAAAAAAAATTCAGGTAATACTGTAAAAGTTGACCCGACTCCTATCTTGGGGTTTGGGTAAACGGGGCGCCATTGTAATGTTGTGGGGTCGGAAGGAAGAGTCGACATTTCTAAAACACTTAATTTATTTACTGTTCGGCTACAAGTCTATCCTATCTCCCATCTCCTCCTCTTCTATTGAAAGCTTATACAATATATATATCAGTCCTAATTAGCATGATCATGTTCTCTTCTTCGGAGGAAGCTTTCCTATACAAATAATTGTTTGAGGGCTGAAAATTCACCAAAAGGACTGTTAGCGATAAGGTCGCGGATAGACCCGTCACAACACTAGTGAATTTTTCCCCCTTTCAGATGGAGTTACGATCTTTGATAAACACTAGAGACCCCCCCTCCCAGTAGTGATCCTTCTCTATTTTTGACTCTCTTTCTTGTCAACTAATTATTAATTTAATTTTTTCCAAGATCTAGATCACAGGTACACCTTGTTTGGCACTGCGTAGCCACATCTGGCTCTTGCACCATTAAACACATCACATTGGATCAATATGTACTAGATTATGAAGATAGCTTTTTATTTACTTTTAAATTTCATCTAGATTTTAGTTAAAGTTATGCAAAAATATGTATCTAAGTATACCATACAAAATGCAGTTAGAATGATTATTAATTCATGTAAAAATTATATTTCGGAGGGTTACATTCAAAAAAGTTCAAAGACTAGTTAATGAGCTTAACCAGGATTATTGAGTAAAAATACTCAAAATCTGTTTAAAATCCATGTAAAAAAAGATCAGGGGTCAAAATAATTGCTCTTGGATCTCTGCCACTTGAAAATGATGTAAATATATTGCAACAATCATTTATATAGAAGTTTTAAAGGCTGAGGAAATTTCCATTCGCATATATTATGTGAATGTGAGAGTTTTTCTGCTTTAGATTTGAATATCTCTGGTCTTTCATCTGGTAAAGATATGAGAAATTTACTTTTATATCCTTTAATTCCAATGAGGTACATATCAATATTTATTTTAGCTATTGCTCTCTTGGTAGACTAAGGTTGCATGTAGTACAATAGAAAGAGACTAAAAGTTGTAATAATCAATTTTTTTTAGAACTTCATTTAGTCATATGTTAAAACATTAAAGATGTATATGATTATTTGCTGTTATTTGAGTCTATATTTGATTATAATTTTTCTTTATTAAAGAAAAGTCTCAGTTCATTATATTTTCTTTTTTTAAGGAAATTTTTGTAAATTTTTCATTTTTCGCATTTTTTTTTTTTTTTAAATGTAGGAACAGAAACTATTGATGCTTACAATTAAATGCTAAGGTAAATGAATACTGTAATATAAAAATTGCTGTCTAGAAACATTGTTTTAAATTCATGCAGTGGGAGTTAGCTGAGTTTAAATTTAAATTGCCTGTCTTTATTTAAATTTCAGTTAATCTGCGAACTACTTGAATATTTTTAAGTCTTCATGATTACACACTTTGCATATGCACTTACATTTTCATTAATGATAAAAGATCTATGAATATGTAGTTTTTTTTAATGAATATAATTGAACAGAAATTTAAAATGAATGACCATATATTTGAATTATATTGATTTAATGTGTTATTTTAGAGGACGGGGGGGGGGATAATACTCCATGAACTGTTATAAGCATAAAAATAAAAATATTGAATGTGAGTACTCAAATACTTATTCTATATACTTTTTTTTGCTTTTATTTTTTAAAATAATTTTTTTCTATATTTTGTTGATAAATATGGCTTTTTAAAATAATCTTTATAATTTGTTCTCTTAAATTTTGAAAGTCTTAGAAATAATATAAAAGTATTAGGTTTATTTGTCTATATTGAATGTTGTGCAACTTCCTGTGATAAATTATAAATTATTTATATTTTATAATTTTTTTCTTTCCCTTTATCTGTATTTTTCTTCTGCAGTAATTAAAGAATTATGAAAAGCATATGAAATAAAGATTGGTTATTTTGTTTTGTTCTTTCTTTGTTACACAATGAAAAATTTATATTATTTATTTGAAGTAAAATTAATTAGTAATATAAAATTAATAACAATTAGAATTTTATATTTTACTGCCAGAGTTAGAGAAAGATGCTTTTATGTATTAGTAAATATTATTCCATCTTGGAAAATGTGTAAGATTATGAAAATGATATCCAAAATTCCCTCTGTAATCTATCATGTCACCTTTAAGACCCTGCCTGTAATCCAGCGTTTTTGTGCAGACAGAAAAGATTTACTGATATTATTTTATTCCTTCAACTGAAATGGTATAATGTAAGTTTCAATTCAGAACTGTTTTTTTTTTTTTTTTTTTTTTACATTATTTCATGTGTTTGATACTTTATTTGCTTGAACTGTAGGAAATTTTATACAATATTAAATGTTTTTTGCTGTTTAAAAGCTTTATTATTAGTGATTTTCAAGTAATCTAGCAGTGTTATGGTCCTATATCCTCCAGATTAATGAAAGAATGCTTTATGTTCAGGTAATTTACACCCTTTTCAGAGCTTGCTTTCTTTAGGATAGGTATGGGAATCATGACCCCTAGGAATTCTAGTGGCCTTTTTCTTTTTTACAGTGTTTAATGATTTTAATAAACAAGGGGGATGTGTCCCTTGTTTGCCCCAGCGATCTTTTTCTATTTTTTACCTTCCTTGTTGTCAATCATTTAAAACTACATTTCCTCCTTTTTGCTCTATCTATATCACGACTATACATTATTTTGGAGCAGCATAGTCATATCTCGGTCTCTTGCGCCATGAAACTTCCCCATCACTCAATAATCATTACACTTTTTACCGGATTAAGACTCTTAATATCCAAAACATTTCTCATCTACGGGCTCCATCTCTAAAATTGGACTATAAAGAATTCTAATTCCTTGTTTCATGTTTTTAATACATATTTATTGCAAAGAGAGCTTTATTTACTTGTAATATAAGAACAAAGAAAACGTTTATTAATTATAATATTACATGATATCATTGGTAAATATTGTTCATACTTGAATGAAATTCAACTTTTTAGTAGAGCACGCTCGCAAATAATGGGGTTAAAATTTTCGCAACATATATTTTTATATGTACAATACTGACAAAGCTTCATTTCTTTTGTTTCATCATAGCCTCATTTAGCTTCATTTCTTTTGTTTCATTTTTTTAATTTCGAAAAAGGTTACTCCGATGTACAATCGGATTCCATCGTGCATGAAAATATATGCAGAGTTGTGTATTATATTGAATGCTGATTCCATTTTATCATCATTAATTATTTTGTACAATTGCATGCAAGATTAAGATGAACTTGTTCCAGGTAAATTACAGGATCTTATTTATTGATACACATGTGAATGGAACACTGGTGAATTTCCGTTTCTAAGTTGGTACTGATCAACTAATACTAAGTTGAGGATACGGATCAACTAATTTTCATTCAACATGATTTGCATAGATATTTTCGATCGGAATTCATAATTTTATCACCATCTAGCATTTCATTCAGGAACAAAAGTTTACTGGCTAGTTCTATGTATGCTTTTCGCCTTCTTATCTCCAAATTCAATTTATCAAAAAAATACTGTAAAAACAATTTGTCCTAAATCGTTCTCTTTTCCAGAGCTGGTTTATCAAATAGAGCATATTTTTCCTTCGTTATTGATGGCTAACTTAATAATCTACATGTGATAGCTTTTTTTTTCTTTCACCTGGACTCCAAATTTTCGAAGATAAACTGCAGTTTGCTTCTGAAATTTATTAGAGAATTGTAAAGATTTGAACATATTTCTTGCGTCTCTTTTTTTTTTTTTTTTTTTTTTTTTTCATCCTGCTAACTCTGGAAGTTTTAAAAAATTTCATCCCACATCACCAACATGAAGAGGAAATCTAATTCTTATAGTTAGACTACCTACCTGCTTCTCTTGGAGCACCCATGGTCTGAAACCCCTATCTTATCCAAACTATGTTCAGGTGTGTCGATTTTAAAGAGGGATTTCATTTCTGAAAATATGTGATGGGGAGGGTTGTTTTGATTTTATTGCTGTAAATTATGAAATAATTACATTGATTAACAGTTGGTTTATTGAAAAATTACTTATATTATTGGTATTCGAATATTAAGCTAGAATTTCCACATTTCTTTTCTTACAAAGTTTATATGCACAGAAAAATAAATATCTTTTTTTTTTTTTTGATTGAATGAGTATGACTATATTCTTTGAATCTAACAATTTCTTGCACTAACCTTGTTTGAAATGTCGGTTCCTATATTTATTTTCTAATGTGCATAAAATTTGATTTAAACTTTGAGCAGTAATGATAAATATTAGCTATTTTTCAAAATTTTCATATGCATCCCATGTTTAGTAACGAAATGATAACTATTTTTATAACTGAAAAAAACTGTTTTTAATGCACAGTTGTTGTTTTTTTTTAAAAAAAAAATTGAATTATCTGTGGAATTTATCTTCTTAAGTACGTATTATTATTCTATATTTTGTTACTTTAGCAAACTCTATAATGAATATACTATTTTCTAGAAGATTTATTTTTTAAATGTTTTACAATTCCTTAATATCTTAGTATTTTGCTGTTTAGACACATTATTAATTTTTAAAATTATATGCTTATTATTTTTTTAAAAATGGTATCTACATAGTTTCCGCACTTGTGTTATTTTCATTTAATAAGAGCATTAGTTAGAATAATGGCAAGTTCAATGGGTTTTTTTTTTTACTTATGCAGTTTCCGAGTCGAAAATAAATTTAACAAACTCAGGCAGACTATTTAAAACTATCATTTTCTTGCACTTATTAAAATTTTTAACAGCTACAATTCACCCTGCAAAACTGATATGAATATAACTAGTTCTTGTGCCATTCTATAACGCATAATGACGATGTGAATTTCTCTTTTCGTATTTTTTTAGCATTTGAACTAACTGTGTAATAATTGGAATTAATATGAAAATATTGATTTCTAATAATAAGTCTATTTCTTCTGATGTAAGTATAGCTGACTATCAAGTTAGAATTTTTTTTCTACGAGTTCTTTAATTATTACTTCTTTATTTTTAAGTCTTTCTCTCATTCGGCCATTTTAAGAACTCACGCTAAACGTTCCTTACATTCGCTATATTTTTGAAGACTAACAATCTTGTTTAATAATAAATTCTAGAAATATTTTAATAAGCTTTTTTTTTTCTTCTTTTTCTATCAAGATTTTCTGAGTGTATTTTCCTTTTACGAATTGCAACGAAATATTTTAATAAGCTTTTATCCCCCCTTTTCTATCAAGATTTACTGAGTGTCTTTTCCTTTTGCGAAATACTATGGAATATCTCTTATCGGTGCTCTTTTGTGATATTTAATGCATATTTTTACAGTGAAATTTTGCTATAATACTGGCGCGTATTTTATTTTACTGGAATGTTATTTACATACACATAATCTAGTTCTGTTAATAGACAAGATAAATTAAAAGTTTCTTTTACATAAGTATTTTAGTTTTACAAATATTTTTATTTATATATATATTTTTAGTTTTACAAATTGAATAATTTTATTAATGTGAAATGTTGAGTTTTTTCTTACTACCTGGCTTAAAACGCTATCTTATCTTCGGATTCTGAGATAGGTTAAGGCATGTTGGGCAGTTTGCATACTTTTGTATTGTTATACACGTACTATTAAGAGTAATCCATTTGCATGGTCTATCACTGCCCTTCTATTCTGGAGTCTGCTCTTTAAAAATGAAAGAACAAGCATCCGCTAAGGTAATGGCCTCATCCAAGGGGTCGGATCTTTATAAATTTTATGGTGGATTTACGCAAAATGATCAATGGGTTGCTGTCATCCGAAATTATGGTAATGTACTCATTACAAGACATAATACAAAGCCTTTCGAAAAACTACTGTCTGAATATAACCTTACGGATGTTCCTGACTGTACAATGTACTGCTACGGAGAACCCGATTTTGCTAGGACAAATAATTACATGGTTAAGAGGGAAAAAAAGGACATGGTGCGTTAACTACCGCTATATGTAGACAGACGACACATCTATATTTACTCGCTACCAAAGCATGGAAAATGTGTGGTCCTCAAATGATGGACAATTGACAGACGTTGGCTCAGACCATTCTAACAGTTAATTGAAAAGTCCCCGGCCTGACACATAGATGGTGCTACTAGAATTAAATCCATATGTTTTTTAGTTAGCCCTAACCCTCAAAAGATGCGTGTATAAATTTGACAGCTGTCGGATCATTAGTTTGTGAATTATAGCATTTTCAGTGAAGCAACTTTTGTTATTGTGAAAAAAATGGATAAAAAGGAATTTCGCGTGTTGATCAAATATTGCTTTTTGAAGGGAAAAAATACAGTTGAAGCAAAAACTTGGCTTGATGCCGAGTTTCCGAACACTGCACCAGGAAAATCAACCATCAAGGATTGGTATGCTAAGTTTAGACGTGGTGAAATAAGCACCGAAGACGGTGGACGCCCAAAAGAGGTTGTTACCGACGAAAACATTAAAAAAATCCACAAAATGATTTTGAATGACCGTAAATTGAAATTGAATGAAATAGGAGACACTCTAAAGATATCAACTGAACGTGAACATCATATCATTCACGAATATTTGGGCATGAGAAAGCTCTGTGCGAAGTGGGTGCCGCGCGAGTTCACTTTTGACTAAAAACAACGACGAGTTGATGATTCGGAGCAATGTTTGAAGATGATAAAGCGTAATAAACCCGAGTTTTTGCATCGATATGTGAGTCGTGATTCAATGGATGAATCATGGCTCCATCATTTCACTCCGAAGTCCAATCGACAGTCATCCGAGTGGACTGCACACGAACCCGCTCCAAAGGGTGGGAAAACACAATAGTCGGCTGGCAAGGTTATGGCGTCTGTATTTTGGGATGCGCATGGAATAATTTTCATTGACTACCTTGAAAAAGGAAGGACCATCAACAGCGACTATTACATAGCGTTATTGGACCGTTGGAAGGACGAAATCGCCGAAAAACGGCCGCATTTGAAGAAAAAGAAAGTGCTGCTTCACCAAGACAATGCACCGTGTCACAAGTCAGTGAAAACGATGGCAAAAATCCATGAATTGGGCCTCGAATTGCTTCCTCATCCACCGTATTCTCCAGATCTGGCCCCCAGCGATAATTTCCTGTTCTCAGATGTCAAAAGAATGCTCGCTGGGAAGAAATTTTCGTCGAATGAAGAGGTGATCGCCGAAACTGAGGCCTATTTTGAAGCAAAGGACAAATCGTACTACAAAAATGGTATCGAAGAGTTGGAGGGTCGCTATAATCAGTGTATCACCCTTGAAGGGAATTATGTTGAATAAAAAAAACTAATTTTGCCAAAAAAATGTGTTTTACTATGGTAGGCCAGGGACTTTTTAATTGACCTGTTAAACTCTATTTACGGCGCTGATTGGCCAGATACAGTCTTTGCTACCCCATAAACATGTATCATTTCCTGAACGCCAATGCATTGACCGAATAAGACACCTTGGGGTCATTCATTTAATTTGCTTTCACAACAATCCTACGTGTTCCTTGTGCAGACACTCCCTAGTATAAAGATGTGTATTGTAGAGACATGATGCGATCAAATAATTCATTATGTTAATGATGACTGAGGGAAAAAAATAATTTTTTTTCATGTGTTTTAATGAAAAAAGAAGACAGATGTTGTAAATGAATGTATCTTGTAATTGCTTTATGCCCCTTTTTAGAATTGTAAATTGTTTTATAAAAATAATATTTTTTATTTTTGTGTTCGTCTGAAAATATTTACTATAGATATATTTTATGAAAACTTTTTTACTCATTATATTTCATTGAAAAAATATTTAAAAAGTTATGCTTAAATTCTTTTAAAAAATTTTGTCTGAAATTAAGGGAGGAAAGTTTTATGCTTAAAAATATTCTAATATTGTAGAAAAGTTTTTTTTAAAAATATTCTACCATTTCAATTGTTTAATATCGTATTTTCTAACATAGAAAAAGAAAGCTGTGCTTAAAATGTTCTAACATTAAGATAAAACGTATTATGTTTCAAAATGTTAAAATTTTCTGAAATTAAGGGAAAAATAAATTGTGCTTAATGTTTTCTAACATTAAGAAATTATGATTAAATTGTTTTCTAACATAAAGAAAAAAAAGTGTTATGTTTTAAAATATTTTAACATTAAAATGATTAATATTTTACTTTTTTACAACGTTTTTCTAAATTTCACTTGGTGTGTGTGTTATCAAGTTTTCAATCGTTAATTTAACCAACTTCCCATCAAGCTAGAACTCTGAAACTTTGGGAATCGTTCTTATTCACCTAACAATGCAATATTTAGACATTTGCGACAAGTTTTAACTAATATTTCAATAATTTTAGTAAGTCAAAATATCCCTTCCACTCGGCGCTTTTAGGATTGAGGAAAAAAATTTCTTTCCCCATCTGGGTACACCGGGAATTCCACATAAGCCACATGAGGTATCATAAAAATTTTCTACTCACACAGGGGAGATAGTAAGGGTTGCTGACTTTTAGTCAATAATCATTCGCAAGAAAGATAGATTCCAATATTTGGCGCCATGTCATATCACAATAATTTTTTCTGAATTCTGGTTCCCATTTTTAATAGAATGACTTACAAACTTTCAAATGCATTTTTTGATTTTATTTTATGAATTTTTTAATACGCTCACAAATGTCTCTTTTTCAGAAAATTTTAAAGTTAAAAATTATGTTTTCTAGAATTTGATGTACAGCATTTCAGAAGTACTAAGAAAGTAGAATTTAAATGATTGGCATGTCGACTAGAAATAATAAATTAGTAAAAATTATGAGATACATAACTTTCATTTGCTCCATTCGTTATTTTTTTTCTACGCAAATTGCTAAAAATAACTTAATCTGAAAAATAATTTATTGTATTCATTGCTTAATTATGAGATATATTGATGAAGGATGTGGTGCAATATAGTCTAATATCCCTTAAGTATGAGAAAATTATTATGAAAATATTAATAAGGCATTATGTAATAGATATTTGTCTGTTAAAATAATTTCAGAATTTTTTTAAAAAAATTTATTCTTATTTTTGGGCAATGTTTTCATGTTCCTTAAAAAATAATAAAGTTCGTTTGTGTTTTGTCCACGTTTTTGGGTCTAGAAGAGTATGACGCGTAATACATGTAGATTTATATACATTTAGCCAATCATACTCAAATTAGCCTCTCCTCACTTCCACGCGGTTAGATGTGGTAATCCAAAAATATTTGGAAACTAAGAAGGAAAGGCTTGTATGTGTTGTAAAATTTTTCAGGAAAAAAAAATTCAATAAATGATTGATTAAATTGAAATTATAATTAAATTTTTTTTACATGTTTATCACGTGTTTGTTTTGAATTTAATGTATAATAATTAAAATACTTTGTCATTATATAAAAGCGTTGGTTTTTATCTCGAATAATTAATATTTAAAAAGTTGTGCTAATTATTTTTTTATTATTATTTTTGCTAGAAAATAGTTTTAAAAATGATCTTATGATACATCAAGTAAGAATTTAAATGACAGTTATATTTTCAGCATTTTTTTTCTCTATAAGGTTTTTACAACGTTTTTCTGAATTTTACTTGGTGTGTGAGTGTGTGTGTCATCAAATTTTCGATCGTTAATTTAACCAACTTCCCATCAAGCTAGAGCTTTGAAATTTTGGGAATCGTTCGTACTCGCCTAACAATGCAATATTTAGACGTTTGCGACAAGTTTTAACTCGTATATATTTTTTTAAATAATGCAGTTTAGCCCAATCACTTGGCGCAATTTGAATAATTGCCAAACTTGGCGAATTTTTTTTTTTTTTTTCTGCTGAATGTCAAGTCCGCTTCGCGGACCAATTTAGCAACATTTGGCAAAATACCGCCAAATAATTCCTGTCTCCAAGAGTGGTTTGACTAAACTGTATTCCAACCATTTAATATACCCGATTAATTAGTTTTAGTTAGTTTTAACGTTGTTATGTATTTCACTTGGTGTGTGTCTGTATGTATGTGTATCAGTGTGTCATCAAATTGTCTATTGTTAATTTAACCAAATTCCCATCAAGCTAGAGCTCTGAAATTTTGGGAACCGTTCTTATTTGCCTAACAATGCAATATTTAGATATTTGCGACCAGTTTTAACTAATATTTTGATATTTTTTTTAATAAACTTTGTCACCATATAAAAACGCTGTTTTTTTATTTCGAATTATTAATTTTTTATTTCTGTAGTGTGATAATTTAATTTTTTTTTATTATTATTTATCCTTACGTTCGGTATAATCTTTTAGACCAGCACTCATTTTTGAAAAAAGTTACAGGAGGTGGATATTTTTGTTGATCTTTTAGAGAGAAAGGAACTTTAAAATGTAAAACTTAAAACTTAGTAGATCCTATTCACCGCAGAAGTTCAACCAACGTGCACAATTTTCATGAATGAAACTTTTGTGCGACCATTTAAAAGTTTCATTAAATTAAGTGCTGTGATGCAAT
>BMAW01034875.1:531624-612463 GCA_019974015.1 Nephila pilipes | reverse complement strand
CAAGTCAAAAAGCAATATCGGGCTGAGGACCGATTAAGCGGGGTTAAACTAGTTTAATGGTACCAACCTTCCCCCTTTGCGACTTGGTAGGCTGAATTAGGAAATCCAAATTGCAAAAGAGTTCATGATTAAAATATGCAAACAAATTCAGCGATAAAATCTACAAAAATAAAATCTATAATTCCTGGTAGGCTGAATTGGGAAATCCAAATTACAAAAGAGTTCAATGATTAAAAAATGCAAAAAATTTCAACGATAAAATTTACAAAATAAAATCTATCATTCTAAAAATTATCAACAGATCAAAATATAAAAATTACTTACAAAATTCAAAGAAATGAAGATTCAAATATGTGAGTAGTAAGACGGAATTTTCTTTAAGCTTCAAGATGTATATCACATACTCAAAATGAAAAAAATATAACACATCATCACCATATAAATTGAAAAAAGATTTAAATCATTGTTTGATTGGTAATAAAATGTAAAAGGATGCAAACAATTGGTTGGTAATAAGTTGTATGGTAAAGGAGTATAACGGTCCAGAGAGTGAGTAAAAATGTAAGCTGTGTAAATGTAAATAAATAAATTCTTCACGGCTAGACCACTAACAAGCCGACTTTGTGGACTTATTGTTGTGTGGTGGATTTGAAATTGGATCACGATTCGCAAAGATGTTTAATATATTTGTGATGTATATAAGTATTTAAGAAATTTATTGGATAATCATGATCTAAACAGTTGTTGAAGAATTTTTTAATGTTATTAAATTTGTCTATTTTATGTGTGGTTAATTTGTTATTACGTAATAAAAAGCCCAATAAAATATTCCTATAAATGGATCTGTGTAGATTACTGTTCCAAAAAGGTATTTTAATTACATGGAATTTGAAACTCTCTCTTTTATCAAAAATATTACTAATAAGTCTATTGTCAACTATTTGCAAATCGAGATCTAAAAATTCTACTGTATTTGAATTAAGATTAGTTTTTAATAATTTGAGGTAATTAGGGTAAAATGAAATATTTGGTTTAAAATCCTCAGTTTTACCTAAAATAATTAGATCATCTATGTAACGAAAAAGAAAGTAAGAATCATTGTCAATCTATTTTAATTCATAAAAATGTAATTAATTAATTATAATTAATTTATATATATATATATATATCGTTTTTTTTTTTTTGCTTAATGGATGTAATGGTCAAATAAAAGGTAGACAATTTTCATTACAACTCAAAAACTGACACATCTGCTGATTCAAAACATATATTAAGTTATCCTTAACATTGTAAAAAGAAAAAAATAATAATTATCTGCATTCCAGATGGCCGCGGTAGCTGAGTGGTCACAGACGCGAGCTCGTGACTAGCGCTGTTTCTGTCGAATCGTATATTCGAGTCCTGATTCCAATAAAAACTGCCCTTGTAGCGGGCGGAGGTGTACATTAAATATTTCAAGACTCAAAGACTTGTCGTCCTTGTCACCTGACAAAGTTTTAAATTTTCGAGGTCCATTGGAAACAGTACCTGTGTTGCTTCAGCGCCACGTTAATAAACCAATCCTTTAATTCTTTTTCACGACATTATTTAATTCCAACAAGAATAACATGAGGTGAGAAATGTTTTTATAATAAAACCTTATTAGTTTCTATTCGAAATATTACTACCTAGCGATCCTTCTCTATTTTCGACCCTCCTTCTTGTCAACCATTTTTACTTTTTTTTTCAACTTCACGTCTAGACCACAGTTTAATCTTGTTTGGCGCAGCATAGCCATATCTGGCTCTTGCGCCAATAAACTTTACATTTACTCACTCACTCGAAATATTACTATTCGGGGATATGTTTCATAATTTTTAATTGTGAGATTTTTTCTTCTAGGAATGATCAAAAGTAATTACACACAAGTTATCGAATGAAATATTTAATTATTTTGCTATTAAATTACAATATATTTTTGAAAAATTTAAAAAGATTGATGAAGAGAAACAAAAAAACATAAAAGACGTTGCTTTACATTGTTTATAAATTTTAATAATGTTTTTTAATATACTCAAAAATACCTATATTATTATTTAATTTTCCCTTAAATTCCACAACAAATTTAAATAATTATTATTTCTAGGCTGATTGAAAAGTACCTCTACGGCCAAATTTTTTTACTTGTTATCCATTTTCTCGATTCTTATTGTGTCTGAAAAATACGTAACGTTATATTCTATTTTTCAGCATGGTCCTCATCCCTTTCAGCTTACTCGCGCCAATGCGTGATGATAAGGCAAGCCTTTCGGTGGTTGCTATTGACACAAGGCTTTAACAGTAGCTTTCATCTAAGCATCAGAGCGAAAGTAATGTATCTTACAGTGCTTTTTCATCTTTGGGAAGAGGAGAAAGTGGCTAGGTGTGAGGTCGGGTACCATGACACCATGTTGCTACCACACACACTCACACGCACGCACGTACACACACACACAGATACACACACACACACAAGCCTCGTATTAGAAAGTTAGAATTAAAATAAACATTATTTGAAAAGTAATAGAAATTTAAAAAAAGAAATGTCTCTTTTTATACTTATTTTTGTCAGTAGTATCTTAAATTATCAGTTTACTTTCCATTTAATTGTTAAAACATTTTCAGTAAATATAACGAAAGTAATATTTATCGTTATATATTATAAAATAGATTTGAAAAAAAATGACATACAAATTTTTTTAGTAAGTAATTTTGGAATATTGAATAATCTAAATTAGGAATGATTTCGGTTTTTTTTTTCAAATTATAATGTCAAGTAATAGATGAAAAAAAAAGTTATTTTTTCAAATAAAAAGTCGTGTGCGTAATATTAACAAACACATAATCAGAAAAGATACTCAAAGCTCTTAAAATTCTATTTTGTTGTTTGTGTTAATTGAAATGAATTTCTTTTGTTTCATTTTAAAACCAAAATTCGACCATAAGTAAGTTTTCATCAATTTCGTATATTTCAAGAAGTTCATTTTTTAAAGAACAACAAAACTTGAATAAATTAATTTTTTGAATTTTAAAAGATTTTAGTTGTTCATTGTTAAAATCATAGCATTTCAGAGTATCAAATTATTATTCAATATCTAATTCAAGTAGAAATATTTTATTAGAATTCGTTTTAATCGATGAAAAAAAGTAATTTACATTTCCCTTTAAGTGTTATTATCAAAAAGTGGAACCGATTAAGGAATAAATGAAATTTTTTTTTTCTTCATTCGATTTCTTATTAACAGCTTCATTTCTAAATTATCCGATTTAACGAAATAATTTCATCTAATAAAGATTTCCAGCTCAACACTTGATTGTTTTTTTTATCTTATCGGCTATGGTCTTTTAATTAACATGAAAATAAAGGGGGGGGGGAGGAAACATAGAAGTCTTTTAATCACAAATGTTTTGTGTTTGAAAATGTCTCATTTCTGAATAATTATACGTATCTCGAAGTTCTCTTTTCCTTTCAAATTAAAATCACAGTATAAAATCTTTATCCTTTTTATCCAAAAGAAAAATGGTCTCTGTTATGTTTAGCGGAGTTAAAAGAGTTCCGCGCTTAAAATAAATTTAAAAATTATATACTGCTTATAATAGCACGAGGAGATAAATTATTATTTTAAAGCACGTGGCATGATTCCAAAGATAATTTCTGAACTAATAACATATTAGAATATAAATTAAAATTTAGGAAGGAAGTTTCCCTTTTCTGAATGATAAATTATTATTATTATTATTATTATTTTTTTTGAAGTTTAACAAAGGAAAAAAAAAATATTAATCAATAAGGATAATTTCTCCCTAACTAAATGTAATATTGGAAAGTATATTAATTTATTAAACTTCAAAATGACACGATATACTTGTTGAGAAATGTAATATCTAACATAAAGTGAAAGCTTTTATTAGAGAGAGAGGAATATGATTACTGTGGTCTTTGTTATTATTAATGATGAAATTCTACAGTTAAGAAACCCTTTGCTGATTACTTAAACCTATTTTCCGTATGCGATCCTGAAATTTTTTTTAAGTAGTTATAATTAAGTCTAACATTCTGATAAGACCTTTAATACAATTTAATAAACTTTTGACTGAATACTCAAAAGATCGTATAAATATTCATATAACTGAATTGGCATAAAAAAGGATAATTATATCGGATATCAATCGAATCGTTTTCTTTTCTTATTTATATTAATGTAAGAAGTGCATATATTAATGTTATAGTTAAATAAACAGTTAATGATTGTTTGTACAAATTTGATCATTTTATTTCGTATGTATTAAAATGCCCGAAATCGTTCGGAAACTGAAAATTAAAAGAAATTTCCAAGATACAAGTTCTTTTTTTCATCTTTTTACCAAATCACTTTGATCTAGAATTTCTTTTTGGAATGTAATGTTTACTTTCTCTGGAGTTTTTGTTTATCGTCTGAGGAAGTGTTGAAAGGAAATACACGAAAAAAGAGCATCAAAGTGAAGAAAGGGGATAGGTTAATAAGAAAAGGAAGAGAAGAGAGTTAGCAACTTGAAAATAAAAAAAATCTAAACTTCATGAAAAAGTAGTAAATCAATCTGATAGAAAATATATATATATATAAATAAATACTAATCTTTTGGACGAGGAATCTCAATTTTTTGCACTTTAAGGAATTTTTTAATTTAATAAAGTTCGAAAAGATTCATCTTTTTTAATATACAGTGGCTCAAACAATTGAGGATACACCTTACTTTCACTTGATAAATCCAACTTTTAATGAAAATAACGCATTAACTAGAATAGAAGACGTATTTTTACTTTTACACGTAATAAAAGGGTTAATTTACAGTAAAAATAACGAAAATCAACAAAAAAATATCTAAAATTAAAAGTTTCACAAATATTTGAAGTAAACATAGGCAGATCTTTACCTCAAAAAATTAAGGATACACCAATGAAAATTTTCGATATATTACATGCATAGACAGTATCAGTATTTTGTTGCATGTCCTTTGGCTTTTATAATGTCCTCCAAACGTCTTGGTACCGATTCGACCAATTTTTTAGTGGTATCTGGAGATATTTTATCCCATTCTTCTTGCAACACTTGCTTTAAATGGGCTTTGTTTCTAATCTGGTGTTTTTGGACTGCTGTTTCTAGTGTGGCCCACAAATTTTCTATGACATTGATGTCAGGGGACTGTGGCGGTGTGTGTAATTGCTGTTTACAATGAAAAAGACACCACATTTTGACATTACGTGCCGTGTGTTTGGGGTCGTTGTCGGGCTGAAATATAAAATTTCCATCTAAACCCAATTTTTGTGCACTTTCTTTAAGATTGTTGCGGAGTATGTCTATATAAAGCTTATGATCCATTATACCATCTATAAAAACTAAATTTCCTACCCCATTTGCAGCCATACAACCCCAAACCATGACGGAGCCACCACCATGTTTATCTGTAGGACGTAAATTTTTTGGATCCAAAGCGGTGTTCGGCTTTCTCCAACCGGTATGACGACCATCGCTTCCAAAAATGTTGAATTTACTTTCATCACTAAATATAACTTTCTTCCAAAAGTTTTCTGTCTTCAACTGATGAGTTTTTGCAAACTCCAAACGCTTTTTCTGATTTTGTAAGCTTATGAAAGGTTTCTTTCTAGCTACTCGACTGCTATATCCAGCATGTCTAATCACATTTCTCACAGTTTCAGCACTTACACTTCTGCAGATTATTCGAGAAGTTTCTGCAGCTAGTTTGACTGCACTCAGTTTAGGATTAATCTTGATATCTTTTAAAATTTTCCTTTCAGCTACATCACTCAGAATACTTTTCCTTCCTCTTCCACTCTTATTTTGAATTAATCCATCGCGTTTAAATTTCCCATTGATTTTCTGGACACATGAGTGACTTCTACCGACAATTTCAGCTATTTCACGATAAGATTTTCCCTTCTTAAATAACCTTAATATAAATTTTCTTACATCAATACTAGTCTCTTTCCGAGGAGCCATTTTCCATTTAAAAAATTACAGCTTTATATTCTCATAACCAACTTCAAAAGACAGAAATAACGGTTGAAAAAGTTTAGGATAAAATTTCCCAAACTTAGATGGTTAGTAGCAAGCAAAAAGAAATCAAGTGGTAGTTAAACAAAAATTTCATTTGTGTATCCTCAATTTTTTGAGGTAAAAATCTGCTTATGTTTATTTGAAATGCCTCTAAAAAGTTTTATTTTAGAATTTTGTCATTGATTTTTCTTTATTTTTACTGTTAATTAAACCTTTTGTTATGTCTAAGAATAAAAATTTGTTTGCACTTCTGGTTAAGGTGTTATTTTGATTGAAATTAGGATTTATCAAGTAAAAGTAAGGTGTATCCTCAATTGTTTGTGCCACTGTATGCATGTTATTGTTTTATTTTAATTATTTCGTTGCTTATTCTTTGAATGAATCGAAATGATTAGTTTCCATTATGAAGTGGATGAATTCCAGCTATTAAACTTTTCTGAAAACAAATTAAGCTTTTCAGTTTGAGATATAAATATGTATGCACAATGACAATCTGATTTTACATAATACCAAGTCCGATTTAAAATTCAAATTGTAAGTTTTTTTTTTTTTTTTTTTTGAAACAAAAATAATTCAAAATTAAAGAGAATCGAAATTATATTGCACTATACGTAGTTTTAAGAAGGTTAAGGAAGAAATTAGAAAATAATTTTTAATTTTTTAAAAAGAAATTACCATAATAGTTATACAATATTAGTTATATTACATGAACACAGAAAAGTTAAAACTCAATATTTTTCGTTTGGATTAATATACTATAGAATGTAATTTCATAATACCCATTTAGATCTTGACATAGTCTCTATTGGTGAGACAAAATTCCAAAGAATAAGATAAATTTTTGTAAAAATTTCGAAAAAAAAAATTGGAATTTATCTACTTTTTTTAGACAATAACATCCAAACAGTACAGGGCCTTATTACACCAATATTGATTTAGAATATCATAGAATTAACGAATAATATTTATTTTCAAAACATTTTAATTTTGTCTAGTTTATAATGTAATGAAAAAGAAGATCGAGAATTTAAACAGCGATCACTTTTGTATTTAAAAATAGAAGGTTTAAAATACTTCTAAACTAAAGCTCTTGCGTTCTTACTTTGAATTTGAGAAAACGGAACACTTACGTTCTTTTCTGAAATTATTTTTTAGTATCCTATTTCTAATTAATTCATTTAAAAAGAAATATAAAGCATCTATTTTCTCACATTTCATACTCACACATTCTTTTTCAGTGCTTTTGAATAGGTGAATGTCAGCTCTAGCGATTTTCAAAAAATAAATTTACTGTATTAATATAAAACTGTACTTTAATTGTCAGATTATGTCATAGTAAAATATGCATAAATTGTGCTATTTCTTTGCATAGAAAAAAAAAAAAAAAACTAGCTAAAGTATCAATATATAAAAATGTATACTCTTTAATTTACTCTCTAAATGTTTAATTTATTAGTAAAATCATAGTTGTGAAGTAATCTTATAGAACGATCTACGAGAAAAACAAGGAATTAAAAAATATTCATTAAAAAAAAAATTTGTTAACACACATTTCATTGCCTCTACAATACGCAATTTAATTACTTTAATGCAATTAAATACGCAATTATTATTTCTAATATGTAAAATAAGTTGAATTTATAAAAATTAGTTGAAACCATTCAATGCTTCACAATGTCAACTGTGGAAAATTATATTTTTTTGCGATTGTTCCTTCCAAAATACGCGGTTTGCGTGCATGTACGAACCATCAGTCTCTGTTATTCATTTAAACAATAGATTAAACGTTTTTAGAATAATAATAATAGGATATCCGCACGTAAGTAAAAATATTCAATCAACTTGCTGAAATAACACTAGAGTAAAATATATATTACTCTTGCCTGCAATCCAGAAAAGCGGTTTGGTAGGTGTTTCAATAAACAAAATTATCACTATGTTATGATGTATTTCACTGAAATAAAAAAATAGAAGAATAGTAAAGCTGCACGGCAGAATTTTAATTTTAATAAACTTAGTTTAAAATTTATTTAGTAGTGTTCCACTCTGCAGATTTATGATTTACACAATGACATTTGCATTAGATGTATTGAAATGATAATTAATGTATATATTTTTTAAAAAAATACGAGCAGCCATTTAAAAGTAATATGTCTAACGGTGCACGCTCGACAAAACAAATGATAAGCACGAGATATCAGCGTGGCGAATGGAGTAAATTCAAGGACAACCGGAGGGACCAAGTCAGGATCACGTGATATCTGCAACAACAACTTCACTTCCTCTGCGGTGGTATGCGAATTTGATACACGAGGGAAGATGCCCCTATGTGTAACCATTGTGTTTGTCCGCTTATATTGAGACACATTTTAATTCTTATTCACTTTTATTGACTTGTTTGGGGAAAATCTCCAACTAAATTTATTTCCATTTTAAAATGACATTGGTTTTTTACAGCATACATATAAATTTACTACATTTTATAATATAATTTTCTTGATTTCTAGTTTTAAATTGCCCTTGGTAGAGATGCAAAATGTCAACAAACATGTTGAAGAGTGACTTGAATAAGGAATCATCAGATCTAGTTCATCCGAATATGTTAGTCCAGTAGTAAAAAACGGAGATTCCAGATTCTGTGTTGACTAATTAAGCCACTTGCTTGTCAAGGATAGATTTCATCTACCTTTAATAGATGATGTACTCGATAGACTACAAGATGCACTACAAGTCGACATCAATGAGAACATTCGGAAATTTACTTATTTTATTGCTCCTGACGATCAATATGAATTTAACAAAGTAGTATTTGGTTTAAGTACTTGTCTCAGTGTTTTTCAAAGATATATTTACAAATTTTTCGAAGTATGATGAATAAAGGCATAGTAATAATTAAAAGGGATGATTTAATAATTCTATTAGCAGATGAAGAAATGTTTGAGCAAACTAAGAGTCGTTATCGAAGTTGCATCTAAATACGTTCTTGAAATCTAATAAAAAAGTACCGGTTTCGAAAAAGAAAAATAAAATTTTAGGACATATTGTGGAAAACGGTACTATATGTTCTTCAGTCGCTAAAATGCTAGGCAGAAATTTTCCTAAGTCAACAACAGTTGTGGAAGTTCAAAGTTTTTAGGCCTGACTTTTGAAAATTTATACCTAAATATTTTAAAATTTCAAAACCACTTAGGGACCTTTTAAGAAAGAAGAATTACTTTATTTGTTTATTTTTTTGGTCAATCTCAAACAGAAGCTTTTGACAAACTCAAAGAAAATTTCATTTACATATAATTTACAGAAATACGAAATCTCTAAGAAGAGGATGTGAAATAAAATAGCGAAGTCAATTAAACTAACAGATATTTGATGAATTTTAAAAAGTGAGCTTAATAATAAAATAATAAAAGGGTAAATTTATGTAACAATTTATCCAACTTCTTAATTAATTAAAAATGGAAATTTACTGGATCATCAAGTAAAGTGACGAATTCGTTCTCAAAGATAACTATTACATAACGTTTCCATAAAACTGTTGTTATGTTACGAATACACAACGTTAGAGATTTTTATAACGCATACTCCAGGCAATATTTCATAGTTTTTTTTTATTTAGCGTCTGAGTGATTGTACAAATCTTTCTTACTGATCTTATAGATTATGTCCAAAACCTTTTCCTACTCCAGCAGGCTTAACAAAACTTATTCTCATGTATTTATTCATTAAAAATATCAAAGTATTATGTCAATTAATTTTGAAGCAAATTTTTTTGATGAAAAATTTAAAACAGATGTAATAAATGAATTTTGTAGTTCTCTACTTTTGCTCTCTCTTTGTGATAATGATATTGTACCTATTACAATCATCTCGAGATTTTTTTTTTTTTTTGAGTTTTAAGATAAATTTTTCTAACAGTTTTAATGTCCAAAACATAATGATAAGAAGTACTTTCATCAGCTTAATTTTGTGACGCTATGTATTCGCTGTAAACAAAGTGTTTTATAATTTTTCTTTCAACTTCTTGTCAAGTTTAAAGCAAATTTTCGAGTCGGTTTGTAGTTTCCTCTCCAGTAAAGAATAGGTAATCTTCCATCTTCTTGTAAGCTTATTTTGAAGTACCAAATTTTCCAAAAATTATTTAACCAACTTTAACCTGATATGATGAAAGGTGAATGATTTAGTATTATAACTAGAGAAATAATGAAGCAAATCTATTTACTTTATAACATGCATTTCTACTGCGATATTTTTTTGTTCTTCCATTTTCATTACATTTATATTCAAAATTTAGTAAATAATTAAATAATAGAAAGCATGTAAAGCGCGAGTTTTCTTACACATCGTTATTTATACCTTAGATTTCAGGATGAATAGTCATGTTTTCTATCATCCCTCAAATTTTTCCCATGAGCTTCTAAATCCCTGTTTATATATATATATGAACTTGATACAAGATAGTTAAAAACGATTGAGAATAAAATCGTGTTACAGATCAAATCTTTTTTGCTTAACAAATTAAAAAATATGAATGGCGAATAGGCTCAGTTGAATTAATAAGATACTTTTTTAAATTTATTTAATGCACATATAGAAATAATATTCCAAGCAATTGATTACACAAAATGTTTGCTCCATATGATTATTTTAAACTGGAATTCAGGAAAGGTTCTAAAATGCTTTTTTAGAAAATTATTTACACTCATGGAAATAGAAAATATAATATGCTACTTTCTACAGGGTTGCTTGACCATAGTAGCCTAGTGGTCAGGGTCGTGAACTTGCAGCTGACATTGTCATGGTCGAATTGTGGGTTTGATCGAGTAGTGGAGCTGATGCAGGTTTAATCTGGTCCCGATTCCAAGTCCTCTTGTGGAGTACTATGGAAGATTGGAGAGGAGGTGCTAGCTCAAATATCGTCCATGTCATTTGACCGAGGTACAAAAAAACGAGGTCTGTCACCAATGGCTCTCGAGTTTCTTCTCAGTGTGACGCTAATAAATAATCATAACCCTAATGGTTTCGAAGTTGCAATGTCATTTTTCAGTTTTTTTTTTGTTTGAAAAGTATTTCATTTTTGAATATTATTCTTCATCATCGAGAGAAGGCAGTTTTAGGTCCGTATAACAATACATTTAATTTGATAAATTTTACTTTTTATCGTTAAATTAAGACTATGTTTACAACTCAGAAAATTGGTATCAGGCAAACAGCCATTTTCTGTGATGTAGAATGCGCGTGAAGATTCCAGTACGAATCGCATAATTTGAAATAAAAACTTATTTAATTACTTCTAAAATACATGTGTGATAAAAAAAATAACAATGGTTATCATAAAAGTGAAAAAATAGATGAAAGTTGGAATAGTATTGAAAGTTTTTGATAGATAAAACTGAAATAAAAAAAAATTACTACACATTTTAATTGTCATAAAAATTGTAAAAAAATACTTGACATTGTAGAAAGAAATAGATATTCGCACTTTAAATTCTTTATTTTCAGTCTTACTGCTCATATTTTATTAAAACAAAGCGTATATAACGTTTACTGGAAAATTAAAATTATCATTTAGTGTTTTTGAGGTAGTACCTTTTTGTGGACGAGTCAAATGATTGAAAACATTTACACCCCAATCATCAAGCATTGTACTTTTGAATTTTGCAACAGCTGCTAATTTTGCTTAGGTAGGTTTCCATAGTAACAAAAATTAAAAGGAAATGTAAAGAAAATAAAACTACTTTTGGATCACATCTTACTAAACATTCATGTCTTAAAATTATTTAATAATTATTTCGTCAAATTATTTTATAATACTCGTATGCTGTTATATTAATTCTTAAAGTAGTAAAATAAATTTAGTTATCTGAAAAAGTTATGACCAGAAATATGAGAAAGATGTTTTAATTGTTGAATGTATGTTTATTGTGTTTCTTGCACCTCTCAAGAGAAGAGTAAAATTTTGAACATTGTCTAGTGAGGTGGTGAATGAAAAGTTATAAATAAAAATATTCCGTACACTTAACTGATTCTCAAATAGCAATTATCCCTACAGTTTTATTTACAATTTTTAAAAATTTGTCTTTAAAAACACATAAAATGTATGCTATACGTATTTTTTTTACGTATTGAATCTGATGCTTCGGCTTTCCCCCCCTTGTACTGACTTTCAAATTTGTCAGTTCTTATCATCATCCTTTAGACATCTACAACTGAAATGCAATTCTGTTCTCACTTTGTATATCATACATTTGAGTTAGAACAGGATTGAAAGCATTTTTTTGAAAGCTTGCCATCGTTTGATACATCTGACTAGGAAAAGGAATTCATTGCGAACGTTCCGCGGATGATGCCAAACATTTTTGACATTTTCGAGCCATTTGATAACAGAATCGATAAAACAAATGTTTCTACTGCAGCAGAAATAAGAACAACAAACAAATCTCGTTCCCACTGTGTAACATCAAGTCATGGAGTTATAAATGTAAATGGTATGGTTTCAAACCGTTCTTCTGTACTGATAGTAGTTTGAAAAGTATAACACATCCATTCATTTTTTTTACGCATTCAATCTCAGAGAAAGAGCGCATTTTCCTAGAAGACAAAAAGTTTAAATTTCGATGAGGAAATACAGTAAAATAAGTTATAGGGGAATTACTTTGTTAAAAGAAATATGCGAAGATTTATCTATGATGTATTTTTAAACACGATAACAGTATTTAAAATCTCTTTAGTGCAACATATTTTGAGAAAATGGAAAGCTACAAGCATTTGTCGCTTCCTATTGAAGGTAACATTTAAATTACCTTCATCTTATAATTTATGGATGTAGGGGTTATAAAATGGCATGATGAAAAATGTCAGTTGGATTTCGTATTGAAACTGCTACATTCTAAATGTATTTCAAAAGACTATGGAGTACTTCTTTCTAAAACCTTTTTTTTTAGTGTTTTCTAATTATCTTAGAATCAATTTTATTATTAAAATTAATTTATAATTTCCTGAGAAAATTTTTTTATAATCAAGAATATTCAATTAATTATTTTATGTATAAAACTCTTGTGCATGTATGATGATCATTTTATAATAAAACTTTTTCCTACATTGCAACAACGATAATGATCTCTAAGTAACCCGCAAATATCGAACCAGAGCACTGTTAAATTACAGGAAGAACTCTTAGAACAACGAATTTAATCGGCAAATCTTTATACCAAATTTAATACAGTACACGCTGATAAAGTCAGATTTCTTGTTATGTATTTGATAATTTCCTTCTATATATGCATTTAAATAGCAAATATTTATTAGTCTTATCCTGAATAGTTAACTTTACAGTTTCAATTTAGTTCTATATGACTAAATTTTTCTTCCTCACTACTTTAATAAACAATTATATTTTTATTTTTACTATTTTTTTCTTCCAGAACTTCGTTTTTCCTTCTTTTATACTTCTGCAATGCTATACCCATTCATTATTGCTGACTAAACTAAATTTTAATTATTTAAAAATGCTTTTTTAGCTTCATTTACTGTTAGTTTTTTATCTTAAAAATTGCATTTTTTCCATAATTTCAAAAAAAGCAGATTTCCAGTCCATCAACAACGACAAAAAATAAATAAAATATATTAATTGTTTTAGAATGTTTCTTAACACCTTATATTATGTAATTAATCTATAATCATAAGTAAAAATTACTGATACACTGGCGCATGTATTTAAACAGTTTCCAAAATCTAAGCATGCATTAAAAATCCTTGTTCCTAAAACAAAAAATATTGCATTTGGAAAGAATATAAGTTTTCTATCTTCGAAATAGAACATTGATAAAAAAAAAAATTGAAAATAAATAATGGAACATTTCTGTGAAAAAAAAAAAAAAAAAAAAAAAAAATTAAATAACGCAGGAACTGTTTATTATTTTATGAAAGTTGTTTTTCAAATATGTAGCAGAAAAAAAAATTAACTTTAGAATCAATTTTAGGTAGGAAGAATGCATTACAAGTAGACTATTCATTTTCAACATTTAATACCAAAAATTGTATGCGATGCATTTGTAATTTAAACTTGATCGATTAAATATAAATAATTTAATCAACAACATTAATCAAGGATGAACTTCACGAAACAGAATTTTTTCCCTTTCTTTCACTGCTCCCTCTTTCGAATAGTTTACTCTCATAATTAAAAAAAAAAAAAAAAAAAAAAAAAAAATCGTGGGACCTAATATTTCATGTTCTGAAACAATTCATACATATTTCAATTAGAAATAAATATATATGCTTCATCGACAGTCACAAGTTTCTTAGTTGTCTTACAAAAGCATCCAACAAAACTCTAATTCATTCTGTATATGTCTAAATTCATTTCTGTTCATACAAAATAAACGACGTCCACGGCATTGACATTATTCTACACACCTGACCATGACACACTATTTTTTGTCCCTAATACACGGAAAAAGACGGACCAAGCTGGGGAAATATATATATATATATATATATATATATATAATCGTATAAAAAATATGTAATCCATGCTCTCTCTCTCTCACCAGTTTCGAACCACACTGCTACAATAATAATACGAGGGACATTCATATTGCATTCGAGTTTTTCTACCTTTACCAGATTGATTTGATTGTTTTCTGTCGCAATGCATCATAACTCGAAAGCTGCATTCGTTTCTTAGTGTATTGCTCTTATTTCTGAGCCTCTAGAATTAAGGTACAAAATAAACGGTTATTGCTATGGGTTAAATAAATGCATTCTCCCAACCTACGAAGGAGGCAAATGGCGCCCATACAAGTCCATCTTTCAAATTGCCTTCATAAATTTCCATTGCACGAAGGAAAACTTGGATGCTTTTCCCTTGAAAGAATTGACCCCAAAAAGACTGAAAATTCTGATACAAAAATATTTCTTATGTATTGAGTATGTAAATACATATTCTTTTATTTTAAATTCAGAGTTTTCATCCATGACTGAAATACAAATCATTAAGTTATCGGGATAATTTTTAGATAGTGAATAGTAAAATTCTAGCAGACGAATCGTTCTTATTGAATCACTTCAAATCACTGGATATTAAGTAAATCACAAAATAGTATTTTCGACATTAAGCTAATTAAAGTGAGGCCCTGAAGTTTATTTACAAAAGAAAATAATCACCACAATAGTATTGAAAAAAAAATGGCTATATTTTTTCAAGATTTCATGCATTGATTCTGATCGCGTGACACTTGAAACTGTTTCTGAAACATCTGTTACCAAAACTTTGATTTATTCTACTCAAGAATATGAGGGTTTTTTTTTTCCCACTAGCAGAAAATTCGAAATTTGAAAAATTGAAACTTAGGGAAAAAAAAAATATTTTTTACAAGAGGATATGACTAATAAGAATCCAATCAAAGTAAGCTTCACTAATTAGATATGATATAATATGCGAATGGATATATTAGTGCAAAAATAGAAAAAATCATTCATATCTCGAAACACATACAATGTTCGGCAATCATATAAACTTCTAGGGTTAACTCTCCTTTAACATAAACGGAATTTTAAAATAATTTGTAATCTGGAAATATGAAATTTCTAAGATTAAAAGATAGACTTCCAAGCATTTTAATATATATATATATATATATATATATATATATATATATATGTATATGCACACACACAATTCTGTTTTAACGCGATATATACGTTTTCGAAGAATACGTGCAAAAATATATTGCATCTATGAATAAATTGAAGATTGGTTCTAATCTTAAGAATTAAATAAAAATGATTCAATAAACCATGAGTTTTCCATTTAGGATCTTAAGCATTTCTATTGTGTACGAGAATGATTTAATATTTGACCTTGTTCTCGAAAATACCTACTTTCTAATTCTCAGCTTCATTTTTCTTGATAGTTTTTACGTAAGCTTCATGTAGACCAAAATGTTTTCTTACGGATGTGCACCTTATCCAGTTGCAACGCTATCTAAAATTTTAAACCTAAAGAAATCAATGTCCTATTCGCTTTTGTTATTGGTAAATTATGTGACATTATGCAAAAACTACAGAATTAAATTAATACAAACGTTGCGTTCTCATCGTTCTTCGTGTTGAGGCTAATTGACTTAAGAGACTTGTTTTGATAAATCTGTAAAGTTTCAGTCAAATCAAAACAAGTGTCGCAGGTATTTTCTCCTTTGAACATCGAATTCAAAATGCATATAAAGCAGGCAAAACTCCACATTGAGGTTATAAAATTCGGAGAATTCTCACAGATAGAAATCGCATTACTTTTCTCGTCTCCATTGATACAGCTATAAAAATAAATTTAAACGAAAATTTTCTTCTTAGCATTTCAGTCGATTGTTTCCAATCAAAATAAGTTGTGCATAAAGAGAAATAAATTTTTTTCCTTCTAATTCGTGTTAAATCAAAATCCTGTGAAAGAAGTTCGTGTTAATACAGAATTTGGATATTTATGAGGGGGAGGGGGAAATGATTTTCCTTAAATCTAATTGATTTCCTTATTTATTTTACATTTTAACTGCACTAAAACTGTATTCTTCGTTTTATACATTTAGGGATTACTTTCCTTTTAATCTTTTAATTTATGAGATAACATGATTTCTCTAAGATGCTAAAATCAGCATTTACCACACTCTGAACTAATAAGGATATTTTGTGCCAGATTCACAGACTCCATGTAAAATACCTTAAGATTCCTGCATCTATTACTATGTGATCTGTATAATCCTCAATTTAACTTTACAAGAGAAACAAAGAAAAAAGGTTTTCTGACACTTCTCATCTAATTATCAGAGAGAGTGGACGTGTGTTGCGCCCACCGCTAATCCCGATGTATCTGCCTCCCTCTCGTGTGAAGATAAAATAAATTCATCACTCCTAGATTAAAAAAGTTTCGTTATTGTGCCCCGACTTAAGTGCTGAAAATGTTTTAAAATCAATATTTCTTAAGTGCTGATGAAGTATTATAATTAATCCGGAAGGATAGTTCTGAATGGCCGTAAAAGATGTTACTTGAAATGAATTTTTCATTCGTGTACACGAGAAAAAAAGGTTCTCGATAATGGAAAAGCACTTCAATAAGGCTTCAGCAATATTCACCTAAAATATTCACGTGTAGTTTTCATCATGCAATATTTATCTAAAGGGCCTCTGCAATATTCACTTAAAAATTCATCAACAAATCCGTATTTTTGTGTTTGTGTGTGTTACAATGTCACTAAAGTGTGCAGGTGCTTTGAGACAAAAATAACAGCTAAAGACGAAATGAGTGTTATCAAATCATCAAAGTAATTACAAAGTAATTACTACATTTGGTCAAAATTTTTCGAATGGCTTTACGGAATATCGCATCGGCATTTCATGTCCAAATGGTAATCTTGAACATTCATATATTCTGAAAGTTGTTTCAAAAGCTGATTATCCGCCTCAATTTCGGAATATGCCAAAGTACTAGTGAAAATGCTTATTAATATTACTATTGTTTTAAATTTGGAATAAAATTTGTAAACAATTCATTTTAAATTGACAACTGAGAAGTACATTTTGAAATTCTAAGTTCCTACTATTTGGACAATTTATTGAGTATTTTAAAATTTGAAACCCTAATTATGTGATAATATTGCTCGATATTTTACATAAATTTCTATAAATTGTGTGTGGAGGTTTTGAAATGATATTTAAATTTGTGAAATATTTAGAAACAGATCGTATAATATATATATATATATATATATATATATATATATGCTCATGGACAAACAAATTAGCGCACCAAGAAGGAGTCATCAAATTGAAATGAAATTTTACATACGTAATGATTTCTTTGATACAAGTAAATGATTAGAAAATCAAAGAAAAAGGAACATTTATTTCAGAGAAAAAGGCAAAAGAACGGAGGATTTAATACCCTGTTGAACCCCATGTAGCACGAATGCAGGATGCGATACGATCGGGCATTGAGACATACAAGTTCTGTATTCTGTCTTAAGACATTTCGTTCATATTTGCTGTAACCTTGCAGCCCATCTTCCCGTCCCAAATGATCCTAGATATGCTCGATTGGAGACAAATCTGGGGATCGGGGATCGGGCAGGCCAAAGAAGGGTAGTAACAGTGCGGAGACAGTCTTGTGACACCCTTGCCGTGTGAGGCCGAGCATTGTCTTGTTGAAAAAGGGCTCCCTGGAAGCCGTTGCATGAGTGGCAACACATGAGGGTGCAGGATGTCCTGGACATAACGCTGGGTAGTCAGGGTGCCACGGATCAATCTAGGGGGGACCGTGTATTGTAGGCAATGGCACCCCATACCATCAAACCAGCTGTGGGAGCGGTGTATGGCTGTAAAGTAAAGGCAGGATTGAGGCGTTCACCATGGGGTCTCCACACACGAACACGATTGTCATCACTGCTGAGATTCAATCTGGATTTGTCGCTAAAGACGACCTGGTTCCATTCCTCTGCAGTCCAGTTTCCTCGTGCGTGGTACGACTCCAAACGGAGGCGTCGATGGGTGGGCGTCAAGGGCAGCACACGTAATGGGGCCGCGATCCCAAAGATCCTTCAGCCAGGTACCATCGTATGGTTCGAGGAGACACAGAGCCCCCTAATGAAGGTGTTACCTGTGCCTAGATGGCGGCCGATGAAGCAGTTGGCTGTATACGTGCATTTCTTACGATGTGGCGGTCTTCTCGACGACTGGTCTATCGAGGGCATCCTGAGCCTTGTCTACATGTAAATGGCATCTCTCAGATCCACTGGTCCCAACACCTCCTCTCAACACAATCAGAGCGGCCTAATTGACGAGCTACTCGCCTAGCTGACCACCCAGCTTCCATCATGCCGATGATTCTCCCCCTCTCAAACTGCGACAGCTGCTCATATTGTCTACGAAAACGACGAAATGGCATGTCTACCTCAGCTCTTCCTTTGTAATCGATTCAACACACTCAAACAAGCTTTGGTTACCAGTTTTACGGAGAACGACGTTAAACTCCCTCTACCGGCTATACGTAATGCGCAATCACGCTGCATTTCTAATAATTTGCATATCTCCCGACATGTAGCTTACCAAGTTTTGTTACGATCCCGCAATTATTTCTTGATGCGCTTATTCTTTTTGCCCATGAGTGTATATATATGTATATATATATATATATGTGTGTGTGTGTGTGTATGTATAATGAATTTACTTAAGGACATTTAATTATTCCGTTAACTGTAGTGGTAATTTTTAATTCAATGAAGAAGGCGAGTCAAAATCAAGTTCATGGCGGTGATTTTATTTGTAATTCATTATGAAAAAGCTGCGAAAGGTTGGCCGGCCTGGCTGAAGAAAAATGAAATCGTTACATTGGCAGTCTTACCGCAGTGCCTCCAGCAAAGGCGAGACGATAAAAAGAGCTCTAAATTTCAGAGTATCCCATTATACAATAGGGAAATTCATATGAAACTCATGGAACACGTGGTATAGAATTAGGGATTGATGGCAAATATTATAATAGACAGGAGTCTGAAGGGATTATTTTGACAAATTTATGATCGTCGGAAAAAAAAAAGATTAAACAAATTTTATGAGCGCGTAATCTAATAAATTAAAGGATAATTTGGAAGAGGATCAGAAAATTAGAATGAACTCTTTACTTTTGAATTGGGGATGGGATAGAGTAGAAAATTAAATTATTATTCAGAGAAGTTATTAAATTAAAGTTAAATCATTGTATATATATATGTATTTAAATAACTCGGTATGCGAAACAAATTTTTTTAACTCTTGAAAAAGAATTATTCATTAAGGGATAATACATAAATTTTTAAAAATAAGAGTAATTAAAAAAATGTAATTATTACATCCCGGTTTATCTTCACTTCCGACAATTTTTTCTTCATGGTTTTATTTTTGAAATTCACTGGCACTGAGTACGGTTACTCTAGCTGATCCGAAATGCTATGAATTTCAACCTTTTCCTTGTACAGCCTTTTTCCACAATATTTTAACTGTTGATATTATGAATTTCAACTCGACTCTACTTTTTATTATTCCGAATATCGTTCTGCTATCTTCAAGTTTTCAAAATAAAGTAATGTCAAAAATTCTGAATTTCTGTTTCAGTTATTATTTTTGCAGACATTTAGTACCCCTAGAAAAGGATTTCATCTAACTACAATACCAGCAAATAATCTGTCTATATTTATTTTACTATTTGTCAATCGATCATTCAAAATACTTTTATGAATATAAAAAAAACCTAATCATTTAAGAAATATTTTGCTTAACATAAACACACACACAAATACTAATCTATAAGTAATTCTTAATTCTTAAGGCATGAACTATTACCTAAATTAATCGCATTGTTTCAGGGACACCAAAATTATTTCCTAAAATTAATCTGATTTTTTTTCTCATATAATTTTAATTCAAAGAACATTTATAATTTCCATTTTTTCCATAAAAAATTATTTAATTTAGCATCAATGAGATGTTTAAAATTATAAAGACAAAGCTCACGTGTAAAATATTTCACTTTATTTACTTTCAATGAAGTTATATTTCCTTTATATTTGTTCTCAAATATTTATTCACGTCATTATTTTTTCACAAGAATTTTTTCTCCCCTTCAAAACTTAAAAAAGGATTCGGAATTTAATAAATGCTTCAATGATATGTACAGAAAGTGCAAAAATCTATGGAAATTTTCTTTGCCAAAATATCTCTAAGATTTCAAAATCTCCGTAATAATACTTCAAGGCTGCTAAATTCTTTTAGGTAGTTATATTAGAGTAAGAACTATACAATCCAACATATATAATGAAGATTAATTATTTAAATACTTATAATACTTTCATTGTTGAAGTATTGGAAACAGATATGGATAATGATGAGTTATTGATTACCAAAATGTTAGAATACTATGCTTTTTCAGAGAAAAAATATATTAACGTACTTACAAGAATTTACTTTTTTAACTAATAATAAATTATAGCTGTTTGAAGACATGGAACAAGCGAAAAAAAAAAAAAACTGTTGATTCATTGCGAAGGAAAGTAAAAAAAAGAACATATTCTAAAATCAAATATAGAAGAATTTCTCACTAATGAGTATACATATAACTAAGGCATGAATAAACAGAACGAATGTAAGACAAACATGAAAATGAACTTAATTCAAGATTCATCAAAGATATTACAAATGCGAGTTGTTTTCAAACATTTAAGTTATAACATTTTGTCATTTCCTCTGATTCGTTTAATAAACATGTTAGAGACGATTAGAATAATAAATCGCTATTATTTAAAATAAATTTAACATTTATATTGGTTTTTGATTCACCATAAATCATACACTTTCTAATAATTCAAATGTTTGTTTTTGTATTTCAATAAATACATAACATAAAATAAAATAAAAATAATAATAATTAAAATAAATAATAAAAAATAAAAGATAAAGATAAAAATAATCTGTGTTTTATTACATTAAAATGAAAATAATAAAAATTCAGCGAAATTGGAATGAGTTATTGGTGAAGAACACTTCTTCCCGTTTTCTATAGAAAAATTAATATTTTTTGCTGAACAAAATATTTACATTTACAGGAATAAATATACTCAATGTTAAACTAAACAATGAATTGGCACTTTTTCGTTTTTTAAGACAACGTTTAGTACTATTTTTGTAATTTCGCAACAACTAATTTTTGCATTTGAGACGAATTTAAATGATAGCACTGTTTCCGACAAAAGTGTCTGAAATAGTCTTATTCTTTATTGTTAACGTTTTGTCAATCTTTTAATTTTTTTAGAGGTATAGTGATGAAGAAATAAACAACATTCATTACAATTCAGAAGCTAGTTCATCTATGTATATTCAAAGAACATTTTAAGTAATCATTAATTATTGCAAAAATGATATAATGCATTCTAGTTTTCAACGCATTCTAATTTTTCAGTTCATTTTCATTACATCGGTATTTTTACGTTATAATAATCGCGTTCCAATATGAAATACAAAACTATAAAATTGTCTAATATAACGAAGTAAACCATATTAAACGAAAAAGAAAATAACTTTTTTATTCGCTATTGAAAGCTGTTGATTTTCCAGAAGGTTATTCCGTAATATTTCTCTAGTAATATGCTTTATTGATTTTTTGGTTGTTGTTGACCGTCAGAACTCCTTTTAATATCAGTTTAAAAGTGAATGTTAGCAAATAAAGAAAACTTGTTTCAATAGACTAAACATTCTAAAACATAAATTAAGCTGCCTTTACTCTCAAAAGTCAATACTTCAGCTAGTCAATCGCCAGAGCATTTCCATGTTAAAAATCCGTAAGGTTTACTACAAAATTATGGAGCAAAAATAAAAGTTGTATTTAGATAATAAATTTAATTTTTAGAAATGTTTATTGAACAAAACATTCGCCTATGAAAACTACCGAAAATGTTTTAGGAATGAAAAAGAATTGAAAACTGTACGAGTATAATGGAAATAAATTCTTTTTAAACGTTCTACTTTGCATCTGAGAAAATGCCTCAAAACGATGGAAAAACAATAATATTCATAAAATATAAGAAAAGAGGTTTTGATCTTTTTCACACTTTACCGAGATAATTTTTTTCTTTAATGATAGAAAAGTTTCAGTTTCCTGAATATCACAAGACTACTGTTTTTACGTTTTTTTTTCTTCCTATTTTATTGACTTTCCACCTTCTCAATAATATTTGAATCTTTTTACTTTCAAGTTGCTATCACTTTTGTCCATTTATTTTTCTTTTCTGGTTAACTTATTTATTTGCTTTTTTGATGTTGTTTCTCTCGTGTTTCTTTTAGCACTTTCTCAGATTGAAAGAAAAATTCACGAGAAAATAAACATTACATTTAAAAAATGTCGCAGATAAATAAAAATGCTTTGCAAAAAATGGAAACAAAAAATCTTTCAGTTTCTAATTTTTTTTATTGTTTTTCAATGCCAAAGGATCTTAGATCTTTTCTTTTTTCAATTGCGAAATTAAAAGAGTTGAACTGTAAAGTTAGGTATTTATTTCTTCCATTGATGCCATCAGAGAAAAATATATTTGCAAAATTTAAGTTATTTTTTTCACTACCTTCTCTTTTTCTTTCTCTGTGCTTAAATTAAAATTGTTTAAGTTACAAGAATTACAGGAAAGCAAAATCTACGTTCCAATTTTCTTTTTTCTATAAATGACTTTGAAATAAAAAATTAAATACGTTCTTTAGAGTATTGTGTCGGATGTTGGTTCAAAAAGTACTCGTGTTAGGAAAGGGAATGTGGTAACTTACGGTAGTATTGTCTATTGATCGTTTTCCCTCCTCCTAAGAAATCCATGAGGCCCTACGCATCCTAAAAAATCGTCTCCATAGTTTTTCCAGTCATTGAGACTGCTTTCGTCTTCTCTGAAGCACATTCGTTGACAGCAATCTATTGTTTTATTTGTTGCTTGGTTTCCCATGTATAATGAAGAATCCATGTTTTGCAAGTCGACGTAAAATGACGACGATAACGACAACTCGTCGCGGCTCAATTCAAAACTAACCTCTGTATTAGCGTTATATTTGTATAATGAAGAATCCAAGTCTTGTCGACTATAACAACTCGACGAGAAATGATGACGACAACTCGTTGTAGCATGAATCAAAACTAACCTCTGGATCAGTGTTATATTTGTTCGGCTCTGTTTAACAGATGGCAGCACATAATAATAACAGCAACTTGGCTTAGCAATGCCTAAAGAGTATTTTTTGAGTTCCCTCTCGTTTTGAGCGTTACTGAGATCAAATTCTGTCATTGCTTTAATTTAAAACTCTCACTATGCGTATATTCAAAATATTTATTACATTTAAAAGTAAAAGAAATACATCATTCTAAGTAAACAAAATCTGCCGAGAAGAAATTTGTTTAATTTTTTGTAATCTATCATAAAATTTACCTCAATTTCATATCTTTTGAATTAATTTTTCTTCCCAATAATTTTAAATATAAGTAAAATTTTATTTATTTATCATTTAATCAACATAAATATCAACCATCCATTATTGAATAAATATGTAACATAAAATCTATCTTTATAAATTAAAAGATTATTTTTTCCAAAAAATTTGATTAAAATGATAAATATTGGAATTTTGTATACTTGAGATGCACATGGAAATTTACATATAGTTTCTTTTTTATAAAAGTCGCACCAGACTATTCGTCGAGACGTTTTGAAATTATCAGTATAGATTTTTTTAATAATATTTAATAACAGTAATCCGCTAAAGAAAATATAAAAGAACTAAATGAGAGTCAATGGGGTGTAGAGTTTTGAATGAATATTTTTATGAATTTAAATCAGTTGAAATACTTCGTAGTGGATTAAAGTTACTAAAGTAGTTAAATGTATTAATTTTCTGTCAAAATAATTTCTCGATTCAAAAATTTGCAATGGTTTTTTAAAATTCTTTTCTTCTTAGAAATTAATAGCATTTTTTTAAATATACATTCATCAATATAGTTAAATTCGTTCACAATAACACGCAAAGAAGAGACCCGTATTTTGTTGTATGGATAGATTGGATGGATCTCAAAATATAGTTATTATTTATTCCTTTAGAAAAACATGCATTAAAATCATAATAATTTTTTTAGCAAATTCTGACAAAACTTCAATAAATTGCATTTCGTCTCGCTATTCCGTTATTTTCTCGTCACCTTAAATAATGACGATGAGATCCAATTTTGGCGAAGAATCTGAGCCTTACCATTTTCATATAGAGGATTAGAAGGAAAGCAATATCATAAGCCTTTGCTTTTAACACATTCGAATATCGTGCTACCAACACGCAATTTGCTTGTTTTTATGGGTTTATTACGACCTTTTTCGGAATAAACAGAAAGTTGTTTTCTTGATTACGTCAGGTTAAGGTTAACAAGAATCAGAATTTTCTCGGTAACGACTGAAGATATTCTGAATATCTTTAATAACTGCACTCGAAATCAGTTATTTCTTTATGACGTTTCATAATAGGATTATTAAGAAAAAGACTGAACTTATTAGTTATTTTTTTGACTAACAGCATTTTATAAAATAAATTCTAGTTGAAGGTAAGAGATGCGATTTTCAAATGCAAAAGTATGTTAAAATATATATGAAACTCTAAAATAAATAAAAATATGAAGAAAAACGGAATCATAATCACATGGGAAAACATAATTAGAAATATCACCCTCAAGTAATACAGAGACATGAAGACGCAATAAGGCACAATACAGAAGGCAGTGCAGAGCTCTTTATTATGCAAAAAACAGTACAATAGCAGTTATACGAATTATAGGAGGGGCTCAAAATTTCATCCATCGACATAGATGCACGTATGATATCTATGACGTATCAATAGGCGATAACTCTCAATAATCCCTTAACACACAAAACATAACTTCTTCCTTGAAGAAACACTGCTCAAATGCTACTCTTCGTGGATAATCTTTCGTCTTCAGTATTTGGACCAAGATGAAAAGGTTACAAGATCTCTCTCTGCGAAGAACGGATCATATAGTAGTTTGAAATGATCTTGTTGCAGCGCTTGTATAGTGGAGACTGGAAAAAGAAATGATTTTCAATGCATTTTTGTACAAATTGTTGACAGTACTTCAAAGTGCATTTCAAACCGAAGAAAGTTGTTACTTTAAAATGCAAACAGTACTAAAGACAAACTTTCTAACGAATTGTGTTCATTTTATTGTACAGATAAAAACTAAAGGTACTACTACAAATGCATTTTAAAAATTCTGCGGAGATGAATACATTAATCATGTCACAAGAATTCCATGCAGGGGCAGATAGAGGTGAAAATCAAAAACTTCCTAGAAGAGAAGGATATCAACACCTTCAGTAACAATCAGTAAGGCGGGAAATATTCTTGTATGAAAGATGAGAATAAGATAAACTTTGATAAGAGAGAGAGAGAGCAGAGGAAAAAAATTCAAGGGCCTATAAATGGGTGGTTTAATTACCATATAAAAGTCTCAATTAGGAATAGGATGAAGCTGATACCCAAATTTTTAGGATCAAACTGAGTTACAAAGGTCGAATTCAGTGATCGGTGCGAGGTAAATAAAACTTGGAAACCAAGATGGTTCCAATAAGAAATTGAGTTCAACGAATTATGTGAAGCTATAGAAAGTCGGAGGAGCCAGTAGTTCTCTAAACCAACTTTCACTTTTTCTTTCTACTTTTTCCTTTCTTTTTTTGTTGTTTACTCCATTTTAACCACTAGTTTTGAAACAACAAGAAGACCATCAAATGGCCGATGTGTCATGAACCCTCTCTTCATTAGATTGTATTGACTGGAAAAGAGCGGAATTCGGGTGCAAGTGTGTCTTAACAAGCAATCTCAAAGATTTGTGGGAAAAAGGGTCCGACCTGAGAAGACGGAAAAAAAAAAAATGACAAGGATGAGAAGATACGGTTTTGCTGCGGATTTGCTTGATGAGATGATTAACACTGTAGTATTGTAAATACAATAGTTTTGTATAAACTCACCAATCATCATATTTAAACAGTACTTATTTATCATAAATTGTGTAATACTTAAGCACGGTAAATAATTCCACATAAATTTCAAAAATCAAATTAAATTTAAACTTAATATAAAAGCTATTAATATTAAAAAAAAATATTTCAAACATTGAGAAAATGTTAGAGCATGAAACATGTTCCATTTTTCCAATTTCTTGAGGAACAGGAAAATAATTTATGAAAATTAAAAGTAATACAAGACAAGGGCCGTTCTCCACACTAGTAAAATTATACAACCCATATAATACCAAAAAATTATTTAATGAAGAAGGAGCAATTTGATAACTTCTAAAAAAACAAACTGTCTACAAAATTTTTACTGTTAATTAAAATGAAAATTTTATCCTTTTACTTTCAATTTATTAATTAGATTCAAGATTACTCTTAAATTAAAGTTATACGTCCATTTACATGTAAAAAAGAAATTTTTCTGGAGAAATAGCAAGAAAGAAAAAAAAGGGAAGCGTTTTTTTTTTTTCTTAGAATATATTTTGAATTAAATTTATTAGTGGTGAAAGGCAAGAACTATAACAAATATAATTTAATTTTTTTTCACTAAAATAAAAATGAAATTTCTACTTTTTCATTTCATTGATTTAGATGTATATTTTTGCAACTCACATATAATACAAATATCGCTAATTTCTATGCAACGCACATAATTAAAATACACATAATTTATGCTGCTTTGTACGATTAAATAAATATAAGAAATAGTATTCCTAGGGTATAATCTTTTTAAAAGAGAGATCAGGATATTATGGAATTCGTGATTTTTTTATCAACACCATTATTGTGTTCTCCATCCATTTTTGTTTAAATTTAAGGAGCAACTATTTTTAAACTGACTCACGTGAACATTCTACATCAAGTATACTCATATTAAAAATCAATAAAATATCTTTTCAATCACAGTAAGTTTGTTTCCAGTTAAAACGCTTCGTTTATTCGTTTGTGGTCGGAGTGTCTCACTCATTGTGTAATTCGTAATAATCTCATTTGCATGATGAATGCTTTTGTCGATTAAATTTCAGTTTTCCAGACAAACGATTAATCTAAGTCGCTTTACAGTGCGTGAAGCCGCTTCGTTATGTAATACGGAATTAATGAGAAATTTCGCTTTTCATAAGTAAAAAAAAAAGATTTGGTATTTTTTGCCGTATTAAATGTTTAAAGGCCTTTTAATCTGTTGTGACAATTTATGTTGAATTTTTTTTAAAAAAAATTAGCTCTACCTTCTACTTTAAAAGAAAGAATTTTTTTTTTCAATAAAGGACACTGTGCGCCTCATTTAAACATGCTTTAATTATTCTATTATTTTTGTTTCATGCCGTGAACTGTAATGTATATGAAAGTTTCTATGTGCTGTGAATTTTTTGTAAGGCTCATATTATAGTGCTACTCATCCTTTTCGAATGAAGCGACAATGCCGTTTTTACTGTGTTTTAAAACCGGAATTTATATTTTGATGCTTTATAAATAAGACTAAAATATTTAAAATAAGCAATCACGAAGTAAAGAAACCAAGTGTCAGAAAGCGAAATCATTTTGTACTTCATGCTCAGTTATAAGATATTATGCATTACGATGTATTTCCTCTAAATAAACTTTTTGGTTTATATAACATCATGAATATATAAGTATTTTGTTGAATGAGCAGTTTTCTTTCTAAAATATTGGGAAAAAATGAAAAGATAAAAACTCCAATACTTAGAAAGTATGAAAAGTTAGTATGTTTTTGATCGGTTTTGATTGGTTTTATTAACGTGGCACTAGAAGCAACATGAGAACTATTGGCGACGGACCTCGTGATTTTAAACATCGGTCAAGTAATGAGGAGGACACCTGAGTTGGCATCTCCCTCTCTTAACTTCCACACCACGCCAACGGGAAGACTTTGAGCCTCGACAGATTTTACGTGCATCAGTTTTGGCAACACGTCGTGTCTTTTGTGGAACCCATCCACAAAGCCCCGACTCAAAGAAAACTGTCGGCCGTGAGTCCGTGGCCATGTTTTCAATCGGTATCATATTTATCAAAACTTGTTTACTTTTATTTTTTCAACAAAAGTAATTTTTGAATATGCTACTTTTCTTTAAAAGCATAGTTTACATAACAAAATTGCACGTCACAACTTAAAAATAAATTAATCTTTAAATTTAATTAAAATAAATCAATTGCTCAGAATTCGGACTTTATAATTCTCAAAACATATTAATATCTTTCCTCAACTTCGAACATACATTCTTTACTAAGTCAGTTATAACTGGTTCATAAAAATAACTTTTTTCTTTAAATTTTTCTGTGTCTCTTAAAATTGAAACAGGCCGTGGTCATGGTCGCGAGCTAACGGGCGAGTTGTTTTCGTCGAATCGTAAATTCGATTATTGATGTATGCCGCGAAAGATTAAACACGTAGTGGAGCTGATGCAGCTTAAATCTTGAGACTCTAGTTGGCGGGATGTGGAAGGTCTGAGAATGGGATGCCAGCTCAGATGTCATCCTCATCACTTGATCGATGTTCAAAAATATGAAGTTGGTTGTCATTAGCTCTCCTGTTGCAAAAAGTGTGCTTGCCATTAATAAAGAATCAATTAAAAACTAAAGAAAATTTTTCTTTATTTTCTATTTTAAATGCATTTATTCTTCATGCAGTTATTCAAAATTTTAATTACTGTTTTATTATTGTAAAAACTAAATCAATTGAATTTTGATTCATTTCAGCAGGAAATGTTTCAGAATGGGGTTATTTAAAGAGCTAAATTTTTAGCAATTTTTTAATGACACACACTTTGCGTAATACGTGGCCGAGGTACATTAGTGGTCTTAGTCGCGTGCTCTGCGTTATTTTGTCGAGTCTTGGAATCGAGTTCTGATGCCCCTTAAGATCCGCCGTGTAAGGGGACTGATGAACATTAAATATAGAGAGTCCTCTCAATGCGGTGTTTCGAGAGGGAGGTACCAACTCAAATGTCGCTCGCGTCACATGATCGATATTTAAAATTACAAGATTCATAGCTAACAGCTTTGGTGTTGCCTCTAAATGAGACATTAATAAACAATCAATCGGTCTTATATACATCTCCAAAACATCATTCATCACATAATACAAAATACTTATATAATTCCAATCATACTCCCAGATAAGAAAGAAAGGAATTCAGTACTAAAGAAGTTTAGTGAAAGTAGAAAATTATTTAAATATTTGATAACAAATAAAATTGAAGCGCTGGTATTAGATTATTTTTTTCTACGAAAGTTTAAACTCAACATTAGAATTAAATACACCTTTACTTGTCAACATTTAGTTTCAGTAATGATTTCAAATTTCCTCATTTTATATCTTATTTCTTATTGTCAGTGGTTAATAGAAAATAAAAGAGACCAATATAGAATTTTCATCGGTTTGAAGAAGCATTATTTAAGCATTTAATATTGTTCAGCAAAATATTCTCTGATAAATAAATTATTTATCAGGAAATATCATTTAAGTAAATATAAGAACAGTTTTATAAACATACAACAAGGAAAAGAATAAACAAGAATTCTAAAAATATTGACATTTCCAGGGGAATGTTTTTCTAAGTAAATAACAAAGTTTACAAACATTAAAATCAAATTGTACTTCAGATTTCTTAAAGTGTTTCAGAAAATAGTTCGTATTTCAGTTAAAATAATCAGATTACAGGTTTATTGTATTTTTCAATAAATCAAGATTAATAATATTTTAACTGTCTCTTTGTTTACTTTAACTTTTTTTTTTTACTTTTTAACTGTCTCTTTCTTTCAACAGAACCTTCATCTTTGAAAGGTCCTGTTGTTTATTCCTTAGCTGCAATTTAATAGTTGGAAAATGTTTTGTTCTGGTTTTGTTTATATAACATTCATTTTTATAAAATATATAATATGTTTCTTAAAAGTTTTACATACACAAGTAGTTATATACTAGCTATACCTGTTACGCGTTACCCGGCTCAGCCTGGTTAAATGGAAAAGAAAGGAAAGGGAAAGTACCCTTTTTTAATATGTTTAATTTCACGATACATGTGGGTATACAATATTTTTTGTTGTTCCGTTGTTTGTGCAGATATAGAGATTATCTGGTTTGCTGATTCTAGAACATGCGACATATAATTGTCCATGTGAGAAGCAATCCGTGTCTAGATCTAAGCTGCGAAGTCCCAAAGATTGGTTCTGATCTTTGATGATGGTCATTACAATCGCCAATCGAATTTGGAATCGCAATCTCTTATATTAAAATAACATATCCATTGGAATCATAATACTACTATTAATGAGTACATCTTCATATATTATCTGTTGAAATTGCTACTTCTACGACGTTTCTCATATTTTTTTTTATTACAAGGCTCGCGCATTTGCTAAGCTTCGGTTGGTTGATATTTCGCAACATAATTGGCACGTCGATTCTCATTTGCAGTAAATACGGTGGTATACCTGGAAGATCAGTGAATTCAAAAATTCTGTTGGATAATTAGCCACTTTATCTGCTTCCACAACAATGACGATGGACTGTATGTAATTGGCCCCATTTGAATGTTAGACTGAATAATATTATTAAACTCGTTGACATCTTTGTTCTTGGATGCAAGAATAGCTCGTTCAGTCAATCGTGATTCTAAAAATTGATTTGAATGCTTCTTTTGACGTCCCTAATTTGTAGAAATTATGAGGTAATGAAATTCGCATCCTGAGTTCAGATCAACAGGCGCCTTTCCGTTCCGAATTTCCGACAATTGAGGAGAAAATATCTCAGATATCGATCGTTTTGCAGCTGGACACGCATATTTGCAGCTAATTTCAACATCTTTGCGTGTCGCAGCAAACTAGAGAATTTCAGGTAACCGTTTACATCGTCCTCTGGTGTCCATTGAGGTAAGTAATATAACCAACAAGTAACGTTTGCCTGAAATCTCCTGCAAGCAATATTAATGCGTTTTAAAATGATCTGATGCTTCCACATAAATCTTGCAATGATCGATCAAGAGCCTTGATCAATTTTTGTGTGCCATTGTGAATTAATCCCGAATAATAAGTTTACCTTTCTGCAATACGTTTGCCATGCAGGATGCTTTGGAAATGTTCCCCATGGGAATTTTAATGAATTGCACGTTTAGTGGCAAATTTTAAAGCGAAACGAGCTGTACTTCCACCTGGTAGCAATATCTCAGCTATTTCTAATGACGCTTGAGCTAAGTCTATGTTATTTTGAGATTTAATTGTTACCAGAATCAATCGTAATATTAATTTGGAACGTTTTACAAGTTTTTCACGGAGTATCTAAGAAGAAGATTTATTTATCCCAGTTAATGACAGTTTACATTTTTTTAATCGCAAATACCTTTTATTCGAGCTTTAACTTAAGAATGTTTAACTACACATAGGACAAAAGATCACCCTAGTCGTGATTTTTTCACTATGCAACTCTACATCGAACGAAACAGTAGCAGATCGATTCGGTGATGGCATTTCCAATTGACTGAGAATATTGTTACCAATTTCTTAGCACAAATCTTTAAATCATTATTAACGCTTCGTTGTAGATTTTTGCTGTGAAATCCATGTTCCTATTTGAAATTTTCTTGCGTATTTGATAGGAAAATATCTTCAACCATATTGGATTCATATTTCTCCCATAACTCTGTTGAAGACGAATGATTGCAAAAAATGCACGAAATTGATTTGGATGTGAAATGTTGCACGTATCATTAATGCATTGATCCCAGAGTTAGTAATTCTTCAATAAATTCAGAGCTTGACATGTAGTGCGAAAAATGGCATGTACACCGTCGTTGACAATTTTCAATTGCTGGAATGACGTTAGATGGGGTACATTTACTATGAGCATGATAAAATGTAAACATTTAGCTTAATTGGAATACGTGGAGTACATTCTACCTATCGTAGTTTCTTTGAATACACTAGGTTGTCTGTTGACTCCCTTTATTCAAGTCATTTAAATGATTTTTATTCGTATTCCACGCGTAATACGTAGGCATTTCCGAATACAACAGTGTTTTCCCAAACACGTCATTTGGACATAACGTGAAGAAAACAGTTAACGTTGTAGCCGGTGGATACCGGGATATTTTTTTCTCATTTGCAGATCCGAAATAAACACGTTATCTATTTTCTAGATGTTCTGCTATGTGAACAACAGGTGGACTTCGTTCATATATGGGAAATGAAAAAAATCATCATATAGTTTTATTGCTTCTTATATGTTTTCCTGCCTGATACTGAGCGATTTCATCAATATGTATGAATGCATGCTTATAACTTTTTCCTGGTTGCACTTCAAAATCTGCCATGTTTCTGCCTTTAATTGTGCTCTTACCAATTGATTTGATTAATTTAACGGATTTACAATATTCCACATTTATGTGCGCTTTGTATCAAAAATGCATATTGAACAACCCACCTATTATCTACTTCTACGTCAATGTTTTGCATTTGTACGGATGCTAATTTACCATCACCTTCTGCTGATCTTCTTTAAAAAGGTACAAACCAAATAAATCCAAAGATATCCATCCTTTACTGTAACTGCGTTGGATACTTATGCACGAGGATATTGCTTAGAACATTTTTCGTCCGTCATGCACGGTGATTGAAATCAGTGCACCGTAAGGTCCAAGTATCATATTTTTCGTCAGAACTTCACGTTAATCCTTATCGATGTCGGCATTGTGTATTTCAGAGCATATTAAATTGTTGATTTCGTTTGAAGTAATTTTGTTATAAAACTATATTAATACATGTGGTTGTGGCAATCCTTCTTATTCTATTCTACTGAGTACATTCAACAACGCACAGACCCTAATACTTCATATAACACTGGTTACACTGGTGTTCAAAATGAAGAGAATTTTCCGATTTGCTCGACTATCTATGGAACTACTGGACAGATTTCAATGAAATTTGGTTTTTACATTGGATTGATATCATACAAAATAATAACCATTCAACAATTACAACACACAAGCATGATCGTGCGTAACACTTATCGGAGTCACATGGTATGAAACCGCAGTTGCATAATAGAACAAAAAAAAATGGTTAATAGGGGGTATGGTCCCCTCTTACAGATATACAAGCTTCAAACTGTGATTTTATTTTGAAAATAAGGGAGTTTGTGAGTTCCTGTGGCAATTGGCCCCACTCGTTCAGCAACGCTGTTTTCAGGTCTTCGGTGGCTCTTGGAAGGGGGTTGCGAATTGCAATTGGCCTCCCCATAGCGCATCAGGCATGCTCTATAGAATTGGAGATCTGGCTGGCCAATACAACTGGTGAATATCCTTACTTTCCAGAAATTCGTCGACCAGCTGAACTCTATGTGACCTCATGTTGCTATCCATTAAAAGGAAATCAGGACCAATTGGACCCCTGAAATGCGGATATAGGGCTCCAAGACCTCATCCCTATACCTCTCAAGAATCGCAGTGCCTCTTTTAAAGACATGGAGGTGTGTGAGGCCATCCAAAATGATGCCTGCCAAGACTATCAAGCTTCCGCTGCCGTAATAGTCGATTTCTTGATCATTGGGAGGCAGGTAGAGGGTTCCTGGTTCTGTCCACATGAAAGAACGGCTAAAATCACTGATTAGGCTGAACCGGGACTCATCAGTGAAGAGAGAGGTCGCCCATTTATTCATGCTCCAATCTGTACGATATCTGCAACATTTTAAGTGGACTCTCCTGTTTGCAGAACTAAGTGGGACTCAAACAACATATCTGCTTGTAAACAGCCCTCTCTCATGAAGTCTTCTGGAAACAGTCACCCTTGAAACTTGGGTTATTGTGGCTGCATACAACCAATGAAAGACCTGAGAAGCTGTAACAACCCCGTTATGCCTCGTTGTAATGGACAAATGGTGATTTTCTCTGACCGGCAAGGCTCTTGGACGACCTTGTCCAGACTTTCTTTCGACGGATCCGGTATCATTAAAATGTTTCCATAAGTTGGACACGACGCTGGGCGTTAAATCGAATTCTCTGCAAATCTGGATTTGAGACTGGCCTGCTTCTAGCTAACTCACAATTCACCACCTTATTCCATCATCTAAGCTTTTGTTAGTTGTTTGAGTATTAATTTAATCGATCACTGCCCAAAACATGCTGAAATTCAGCGAAATGTGCAAGCGAATGAAATACGGATTTTGGCACACGGAAGAGTTGCACCTTTGTTTCGAAGCAGTATTTTTACATTTCTTTCAATTCTTTTCATGAAATTCGACAAAATATGCAAATTCTCTTAATTTTGAAGACCAGTACATTACTCTGATTTCAAGTTCTATCTAAAAACTCGCTCTGTGATATCGTGCATATTCACTAGGGATTGCTCAATAAATAAGAACTTTTGTATATCATACCAAATTGGATTGCATGTGAATGTAATGAATATATTTGGACTCTTGTAGCGACGAACATACGTAATTGCATCTTGAGCATATTTATATACATAGACTACCTGTATATGAAGATGGCAAAATCGTCTTTCAACGTTAGTAGTATTATCGTTATTTACAGCTGCATCTCGTAAATCAACGTATCCTTCAGAGTGGATGAATATCAATGAATATAAAACATACTGTTTAGATTTTCGCATACATATCTACGATATATCGGTGAAACTATTGACGACATTTCAAAATATGATTGTTTCCATTCTCTTGAATCATTGATTGGAATGAATAACAGTTCTCTGAGCTGTAATTCTTATTTGTTGCTTCGCCAATGACAGGATTTATCATGAAGTGATATTCATTCGCACCAATCCCCCAAAGTGATTGGATACTGCAGGATATCATAGCATCGATGGGTTTCTGCAAATATTGTCAATTGATCGTTTCTCCAATGAAGAACAATATCACTAGGTTTGGATTGATCTCGGACAAAAACAATTGCACCGAACGACGTCATTTGGAATGATGAATCGTATTTCTTGTTATTAGGAAATGCTTGATAGGTATATATACGTCAAGTAAAATTTTCAATGGCTCTGGCGATTTTTTAAACTCTGGCTGTTTAATTTTTCCGCAGAGCGACAAATTCCTTTTGTTTCTGCATTAAATTTCAGAGCCTTGCAATAAGGACACATTTCAGTATTAGTATCGATGAGAACAGGCCTTCTCAATCTATAATCATGAGCTGGGTTGTAACGGACTTCAAGGCGATTGTAATCTCGTGATTACTGAGCACGCAGTGGTGTTTGATGTTCATTTGCTGCTTCTCTTTGACGTATTGCAACCACTCACAGTTTGTTGCGTTCATCCTGTTGAGAAAGAAGCAGATCTGAAGCTGCAGAATGCGATCTCCACGCTCGCAATCGGGCATCTTCACGTCTCGCTGCACGTAGCTGTGCTGCTTCCTCGGCAAGTATTTGAGCCATTCCCTTTCTTTTTTACTCGTTCGCTGATGCCCGTTTTCCCTCAGTTTGATTTGCAATTATTTGTCGTAGTGCTTCCATTCCGCGAGTGCGATGACCTAAATTTGATCTTCGCGAGGCATTATTTTGATGAACAAAAGAAGATCGATTGCACTAAAAAGGAAGAAAGAAAAGTATTACAAAAATATGTAAAATTGTTAGAAAAAACCCGAATAAAAAAACAGTGGAAAAAAGGATATGCAGATGAATCGGCTCAGCGCAATTCCAACGCAATCAATGAAAAATGAAATATTTCAATCGGCAAGAACAAATCACCCAGGAAGCAATTTCACGATATAATTTGAATTCAAATAAAAATCAATAGCTCAATTCTACCACAAATTGCACTAAAAAAATAACAAAAACAGTTAAAAAACGAAATGAAAGACAAAGAAAAAAAAACTACACTCACGAAACAAAAGTTATGTTTTTGACGCAGCTGAATTCCGACTCAATGTCTCACGAAATAATTAAATCAAAATAAAAAAGAAATCGAAATCTATGAAAACTCCGTTTAACAATCCAATCGGAAATCTTGAAATGAAAACGTATAATTGGGGTGGAATGGTAAATGAATCGTATAAATTGGTAACACTGAAATGGAATCGTAAAATTTTTAGTATAGCTTTTTTTCCTTTTACCTTTAACAGGTGACGATGTATTTTTTTAAAGCGTGTTTTTACGTGTCATAGGTATGGCATCTATATATTGGGTAAATGAAAACACTTGAGTATTGGAATGCAACATTGTGTCAAAATTTCAAAGAAATCGGTAAAAAACTTTTGAAAATTTGAGATTTGAACAAATGAACATTTACATTTTTATTTATCAAAAAACAATTCATTGATATTAAATTTTCACTATTTTTTTCATTTCTTAAATTGTCTGCTTGCTTAGCCCAGCAAAACAGCTGATTCGCCTTAAATTTTGAATTTGATAGTTATAACAAAATTGATTTGTGAATCCACATTTAACTCAGCTCACCCATACAACAATTTCATATTGTGGCACTGACAAAATGGAATTTAGAATAAATATTTCTTAAAGATCTTATCATAGTTAAAATATTATTGTGGGCCACGTCTTGTCGACGGAATGAGTGAGTGAAAGAACCAAATTTGGTACAATAATGCGCTAAACTAGAAAAAAACTGTGTGCAAAAAATCTCAAGATGAGAACCAGATGTTTAAAAAAATAGGGGGGGGGGAATTGTTTGATAAAATAAAGGGTGGTAAATAGAGAAGGATTGCTACGGTATTCCGGGTGCATCACCAGTGATTATAAAAAAACAGTAATTCCTAGAGGAAAGAAAAAGGATTACGTGGGTATGTTTTATTGACTGAAAACCAAAAGTGGTGATAAACAGCAGCAGAAGCGTTTTTTTTAAGAGACGGAATCAGTAAAAAAAAAAACCTATATCTAGTTAATATGTTTGCAGTATACTCCCGGATTGGCACCATTTTTTGGCAATGAAGTTTGAAAATTACGCTTGATTGTCATCAAAACTATTTACTTAAGAATCAACATTTCTTTAATTATTCAAACATTATAAATATATATGCTTACGAGATATTGGAATATGAATATATTTTTGTGGGGGAACAATCAATTAGAAAACAATACAATTAAAATCATATGAATCTGTTTTTAGGCGAAGATACTATAACTGTTTCAAGAACTATCTATATAAACGGAAAACTACACTGGAAATATGAGATTCTTAAAAAACAATATTTTTCTATCTGTGTTCACAAACATAAAAAAGTAACAACAAACACAACTAAGACAACAAAAAGCTACACAAAGACAAAACATAAATATAGAAATTTACCGAAATTTTGTTAACTATTTTTATTGATATTATATTACTAAGTTCGTTTGTTTAATTTAATTTAATAAAAGAAAATAAAAAGCTCGATTTCTTTAACTTTAACAAAATTATTTCAAGCAACTGTATTGAATTTTAAAAGTAGCACAGATATTTCCATACATATATAAAAAGTGGTTAATCCTTTAACATTTGCTAACTTATTTGACTGAAAAAGTAAAATAAAATAAACATTACCAATCGCACAAATTTTGATTGATTTGAATTGATATCACTCTAGAAGCTACTGAAGGGCTATTAACGAAATACCACGTAATTTTGATCTATGCACGAGTGACGAGGATGAAGACTGAACTAACATAGTACTTTCCAATTCTAATATGGATATCACATATTCATTATATATTTTACGTTTAAATTATTTCATTCATTTTAATTATTATGACATAAGAATATCTTCTCTTGTGTAAGAACAGTTTTTAGATGATTAATTAAAATGATAAAGATCTATTATAAAATGAGTAATTGTAATGAAAATATATAAAGTGGGATAAATAAAAAAAATATAGAAATTATTGAATACAGGCATCAGTCAATTTTAGAAACTAATAAACGTCTCAATATTTCTTGTTTTTATAAATTTTCTGAAAGTATGTGTCAATTTTTTTTTATTTATTAGTCTTACGTTCACGCAAATTATTTCTTGGAATGAAAAAAATTCTTTACAACACAGTTCTGTTAAAAATTACTTAATTTCATGATTGAATAATTAAATTCATGATGAAGTTTTTTATATATATCTTTCAATATTTCGCATGATTAAAATAACGAACTTTTATTTCATTTTAAATTTTTCCATACTTCCAATCACACAATACGTTAACAACATATTGTGATATATTCAATTTTTAAAAGCAAACGATTTAATCTTAATATGATACTTTTTTAAAATATAATCTATTCAACTTTTAAAAGCAAACGATTTAAACTTAAAGTGATACTTTTTTCAATATTCTTTATTAAGATATATTTTTTTAAATGTTTAAAGTTGTTACAAAGAAATAAAATTATGCTATTGGCAACACCAGATCATATTTTTGTTTTTTAGAAAATTTGATGGCAACGAACATAAAAATTAGAATTGAGTTTTGGTTCCAAGATGTAAAGACGAACGGAGAAAAATTATGCTTGTGAAAAATGTTTATATGAGTTATGTTTGAAAAGATGTGCGCAAATAAATGTGATGTCCTGAATACAAGTCATCTTTATTAATAGTCTGCAATATAGTACAATACTAACAGAAATATTTAAATATTCAGATTCAAAATTATTTAATTCGCCATAAGCACACATGGAGATATTTTAAACATTAATGCTTGACTTCACATTTGCAGTATATTATTAAACAGAATATCAGAGGATTTATTTAAAGATGTCTTAAATTTTCATTCTTATTTTACTGAGATAAATTTTTACTTGAAAAATCTTTTCATAAATGCAGTACGCTTTCATTGTAAGAATTTTCACTTGAACTTTACCGTTTATTTTATTCTATTTCACATAATTTACAAGACAGTATAAAGTTACTAAGAGTAGAGGGAAAAAAAACTTAACTTCCTGAAAATACTCCAAATTGGGATTTTTTCTTAAGAATTATGAAGAAATGAAGTATTTCATAACCTGAAGGTGACTTTCTTTCCTTCTTGTTGACTGATTTGCTACCCTTTCCATCTAAATGAGAATGCATCCATTTTCAAGGTTACTGGATCTCTCTCTCTCTTATCTCATTCTCTTCCTTCTTTTTTTAATAAGTTTTATCTTTATATTTCCTTCTTTTGTTTCTTTCTTGAGCTTTTCAGATTAAAAACAAAGACCACTGTTAGAGTAAATACAATAACAGAAAACGGAAGAGTGAGAAAACAGTTGTAGGAAAAGGAAAGATTAAAAAAATTCTTTTGCAATTCTTTGATGTCAAAGGATTCTTTCAAGCGTTTCTGCAACAGAATAAAAAGATCCAAGGAATTTCTCAAGGTTGGCTTTCTTTCGTAATTATGTATTTTTAAAGCCATGTAAGTAAATATTTTAAAGATAAATAAACAGGGTTTGTGTAATTTATGAGAAAATTCCTCTAGCGATAAGGATTTTTTTTCCTTGCAAGAAAAATTATAAGTCTGAATAAAATTCTTTGCGATATTTACTTAAGTTGCATTTGCAAATCACATAACACATGGATCAATAAGTTTCTTGACTAACCCAGAGATGGCGCTCGTAGTAAACCAGTAACCAGGTCTTTCTAGAGTACTAACCTTTGCTTGAAACGTGTCAAAATTTTAAGTCGATCGGACCAGAAACAGCTGAGTTATCGAGGTTGGAGTAAAGTCGTTTTGTAGTTTGTTTAAAAAATGGAAAAAACCGAGTTTCGTGTTCTGATAAAACATTGTTTTTTAATGGGTAAAAACACCGTGCAAGCAAAACAATGGGTTGAAAAATGTTGCCCGGACTCTTGTCCATCAAAAGCAACGATTTGTCGGTGGTTTGCCGAGTTTAAACGTGGTCGTACCGACACAAATGACACGGAACGCTCGGGTAGACCTGTGGAAGCCGTTACACCGGAAAATGTGAGTGAAGTGACAAAAATTACAATGAAAGATCGTAAAGTGAAGCTCCGTGAGATTGCTGAGATGACACAGATATCATATGGAAGTGTATTTACTATCCTTCATGAAAAATTGAGCATGTAAAAGGTTTTTTCCAAGTGGGTGCCGCGATTGCTTTCGATGGAACAAAAACAGCAACGAGTCGATGATTCAGAAAGCTGTTTATCGCTATTTACTCGCAACAAAAAAGATTTCTTGCGTCGTTACGTGACCATGGACGAAACATGGATACATCACTACACTCCAGAGTCGAAGCGGCAGTCATCTGAGTGGCGCACAGCTGGCGAAAGCCGTCCGAAAACGCAGCAGTCAGCTGGCAAAGTTATGGCGTCAGTTTTTTGGGATACGCATGGCGCGAATTTCATTGAGTACCTCGAAAAAGGTAAATCGATCAACAGTGATTATTATATTGACTTGCTGGTGCGTTTGAAGGAGGAAATCGCAAAAAAAAAAAACGACCGCACAGTCTCGGGACTTATTGATCCATGTGTTATGTTGTTTTGTGAAATAATTTAATTTTGTAGTGAAGCAACATTTAACTTTTTTTGGATGAAAAATAAGATTTACATCAATGTTTTTAATGATTTGTACACTGAACACACAAATACAAACATAAAATTAATTGAGAGTCGTTCGATTCAAGTGATTTTAGACGTTACTGAAATCTCAAGTAGCATCTCAAATCTATTATCTCTAATCACAACGCCCGCCTGTAGAGGGCGAATGTAAGATGTCACTTACATAGCCCTCTCAGTGTAAGAGAGTAAGCGAACGAGTTGACACCTGAGAGTAAGGATTGCGAAGTGATTTGATGCACTAAAACTAAATTGCGCTAATCTCCAAGGTAAAGATAACGGCTATTATGACTCAAAGAAAGAGAGCGAGTTTGCACTAAAAAGTAAGATCTCAAGGTGACACGATAAAAAAAAGAAAAAACTAGATTATCCTTTTTATACAACCAAATCTGACTGAAGATTAAAACAAAAGTTAAGGAAAATTTAAACAAAAGAAAGTTATGTTAAATGAAAAGAAGTTAAAAGTAAAAAAAAAAAAAAAACAGTAAGTAACGATTAGAAGTGGAATGCATAAAGGTTTTTTACTAAAAGTAAATTTTCTAACAAATTCTTTTATATTGTTTGAACCAATTAATTAGACATTCCATGAAAATAATATTTTATCATCAAATAAGATAGAGGAAATTTCGGATAGATAACTGTGAGAGTAATTTTTCAGACAGAAAAATGTCTAAGTACAAAAGTGTCTAAGTATGTCATTTACATAAGCCTGTACCTATGTAGATGTTACCTTTGTATCACCTTATTTGAGAAAATTAAATTTAGAAAATCTAAACTACAAATTTTCTCTAAAAAAAGGATTTCATCTCAGTCATGATAGTAAGTGTGATACGAAAAATTTGTTGCTTGAACGATGGAGGATTTTTTCTTTACAACAGTCTTTTTTTCTAGTAAAGTATATTCATTTCATATATAGACATATTTTGTTTGGTGATAATACTCTCGGTTTTCCTTTCTCTCATGTTCCATACATTATTTATCTCATTTTAATTAAGAGTGTTCTAATTTTCATCATCATCGTTGCACATTTTTTCATTCTCCTATTTTAAAAATGTTTGACTTGGCGTTGGAAAACCCCAACCATAAATTGTTTGCATTTTTATACAGAATTGGATTTTAAAGTCATATTTAAGATTTGTACCCTTTTACAATGTCTTACAATTATATTTATTAATCTGTGTGTTTTTCCTAATTTTTTTATTTGATTTAAAAACACTTGTATAACTATCAACAAATGCTTGATGCAGCATATGTTGATTTAGCTCTTGTGCCATATACTCCCAATTACTCACTCACCCAGTGAAATTTGTTAAAAGTTTTTTCTAAGTTCATGGTAAATATACTAACCAGCGAGAAGTATATGAGATTAAGATACGCGCACACTTTTGCAAATCATACTGTCTCCCACTATGTATTAAACTTCTCAAATTTTTGGAACGTAATATGTGCAAATTCTTAATTTTATCATCATTTATAAGGATAATATATGTCTGATCCACAATTCATTTTCCAGGTTGTGGTATTTTATAAAATACACTGGTGTACAAAACTTAAGCAACAGTTTTTTTTGCTATAACCCCCAAGAAATCATCTGAGATACATAAAATCCAGAAATAAGAGACAACATTTTATACTCAAATCACGACAAAAATAGAGTTGCACAAAAAAGGAATACTATGCATGTAGTAAGAAATCAAACATAAAAAAGGGCTTTATAGAACTCACAAAACCGTTACACTTGATTGTTTGTCCAAGAGGAAGAACAACAAGCAGATGCTTCTTAGTATGGAATATGCTCTTACTTTACTGCAACGGTTACTTCGCACCATCTCTCCATACTCAGCACGAGATTATCTAACATTTCTTGAGGTGAGAGGGCCTATTCCTCAATCAGCATCTATTTCAGGTGATGGGTGTTCCCTGGAAGACGTAATCGTAACGCAAGGCATCTCCCCAAAGCATCCCACACGTGTTCTAAAGGATTTAAATCAGGAGAGAATGCTAGCCAATCCATTCGAGTGACATCTTTACTTTCCAGCAGCTGCTGAACATCAGTAGTCCGGTGTGGCCTTGCATTGTCTTCCATAAAGACGAAGTCTGGTACAATAGCACCTCGGAACAAACGCACACGGGGAAGAATCACCTCCTTACAATAGCAATCTCCGGTTACAAAAACTCTGTCGAAAATGTGGAGCTCAGTCCGCCCATTCAGGGTAATGCTTCCCCAAACGACAACTCAAGGACCTCAGTTACGGTCTCTTTCTGTGATGGTACTGGGATGAAACCGTGTCCTGATCTCTCTCCAAATGAAATGGCGTTGAGAATCGCTTTTGGCACTGAAACTACTCTCATCCTTAAGGAGGACACGACTAAAATGATGAGATGTCCAGTTTTTGTGCTCCTTACACCAATCTAAACGGTGCCGCCGATGGCCAACTTTCAAAAGGATGCAGCATTCAGGACGGCGAGCAAATATGCCATCTTTGTGAAGGCATCTGGCCACAGTAAACCTTGACACTTGTCGCCCTGTTGCTGTATACAATTGCTGAGCAATGGCGCTGGCTGGCTGGTATCGGGTTCTTTTCACTTCCAGGACGATATGTCGGTCATCCACTGCAGTTTTTTTCCTATGGTGGCCAACACCAACCTTTCCAACAGTTGTATCTATGGTTTGGAAGGTTTTCCAAGCTCGCGCAACAACACTTTTGTTGATTCCGAACTCTTCAGCTACAGAGGTCAAACTACGCCTCTCCTCCAGGTAGCAATAACCCATTTTCTGCAATTTCATGGCTATCTGCTTAAAATTTATATGGTTGCTTAAGATTTGCACATAAGTGAATATTTCATATATAACATGCAGGGCAACATAAAACGAAATACAAACCATTAAATGTTAAGTTAATGCTAGTGGAAGGTTATATACGTATTCCCCCCCCCCCCCAATGCTCTAAAATGAAATTTATTTTATATACTAAGGTAAATGAATTTCTTTTCTTGAATTAATCTTAATACCAAAACTTTTTAATGTACCATCACTGGAAAAAAGGATCTCCTTGAAAGTCTAACGTTGAAGGGCATTTGACTATTAATGTCAAGTTCGAGAGTTATGTGAGCGTTCGACTTGAAATATTCGTAAATCCTTCATAAAGTATACTGTATTAAGGTGAAAAACATATCGTAATATACAGGATTCGTCATCCATACATTCGAAACTAAAAAGAAGAATCTACAGTACTCTATTTTAAGAAAGGCATTTATTTCGCTATGTACTGTATAGAAAACTTACTGAAATCTCATGTGATGATACTTCCTTCAATTTAACGATTGGGTAGGAATAAACAAATATATTTTTTGAAATGAAGGACAAAAACAAACATCAATTTAGTACAGTTTAGATTTGCAATCCCATGGTGAAAAATGTTCAAATTTAAACTCGTGATCATCTTTGATGTATCTTGAAAATATAAGAAAGTACTTTAATATGAGGTGAGTTAGGTAAATTTGTTGTAGCCGTGAAAACCGAGTGGTCTTGGTCTCAACTTGACTGGCGTTATTTTCGTCTGGAGACCTCATGCCACTAAAGACATGACATTTAGCGAGCCTGATACCTGTTAAATCTGGACCCAATTCTTCATTTGGCATGTTGTGGAAGTTCACGTTGTAGCCCAAACGGATACATTTTTGTCAATTGCAGCTAAATCCTGAAGATGTTTCTTCATTAAGAGGCTTCCTCGAAACCCCAAATATACATATTTTAATTAAGCGAGTTGGTCGGTAGAGGAAGTAATTTGTATTCTTTTTAAGCCGAACAATAGTGAACTTTGACGAGTGGCAAGAGGCTTTGTTGGAAGATAGTCGCCCACAAAAAGATCTTCCGATGATAGAATCATGAAATACTCAAGTATAACCGGTTAAAAATATCGGAATTTATCCTTCATGTTAAAATGTACAGCTATTCTGAGCCTTCAATAATCATACATCACAAATCATGCTAGATGTGGGAAATTCACGGAGTAATTAATTCGCTTAAAAGCTACTTGGTTTCAGCGCCAAACACAGATATCCTGATTACCGTGGGAAACGGAAAACATCGCATTTGAAAATCAAGTTTATGGAGAAACCATTTCTAGTTCGGCCACTTTCTCTCTGCTAATGAATCTCAGATAATTTTATTAGTTTTTCCTCACGATTTTTCTAACAGTTTTTGAAGAGCAATTAACTTTTACTTCAATTGTCTGTTGATTAAGTCACGGTCGCATTCTAAGTAGAGTCCGGTATGTCTTTTGTGCGACCTGATATTAACTCCCAACTAATTAAACCTGACTCTAAAAAAAGCCTTTAGACACGTACTAGCTCTTCAGAACCGTTATTTATGTAAGTTTTATCATCAAAGTGTGAATGGATTGAGATAAATTTTTAGTTAATGTTAAATGATTATTTATGAAATTAAATTAAATGATTATTGTTAGTATTATAATAATTAAATGAATCCCCTATGAATATAAAATTTGCTAAATGAATCATAATAACATAACTGATCTGTAAACATAATAACATAATATTATACTTTAAAATAAAATAATACTTCTTACAGAACTACAATTTGGAAAAGGTTATTATCAGCATAGGCTTATGTTTTATTCTCTAAAGATATACATTGACACATGCATTTACGTGTTGAAATTAAATAATACGTAATCATTTTTTTTTCAAAATGAACTGTTTTAACATTTTTTCCCTCGTCATTCTAACCATTCAGAACAGAAAGGATTTAACTAAAATCATTCACTACAGAATATTTTCAATTTCGATTAAGATGTAGAGAAAAAAATGTAAAAGGAAACCGATAGAAACTGATGGATTCTATTAAATACAGCTTAATTGAGCATTTCCTAAGTATGAAATTTAACACTGTTTTATAAGAAAAGATCCTTAGGGAGAATTGAAACGAAAAATACATTTTCAGTAAAATTCCTTATTTGAACAAATTGGAACTTCTAGCGAAGAAATAGTTTCGTTTAAAGTCTTTAGAGACGTTAAAGAGGTAGAGTTTCTTTGTTACTTTAACGGTAAGTATAAACAATTTACTCTGTCTTTTTCTTTTTCGGCATCTTTTATATCTCCAAATAGAATTCTGTATGAAATTGTTTATAAAAGAAGAAAAGAATCGTATCAAGTCACGAATAAAAGATTACTCAGTCATTTGGCTTTCATTTTTCTCTTAGGGAAAATTTTTGAAAGTTTTTTTTTTATCTTGACTATTACCTCCTTATTTGGGAATAATAGTTCTTTAAGGAGTTATTTTGATACGGTTTTATGGTCATTTAGTTGAAAAAAAATATTTCAACGTTGCTTTTGCTACGCAGTTACTTTACGCTCATAGATTTGCAAACATCTTCTGTACACTGCCTCATATAAAGAGATCTTAAGATGACAAAAGTGCATTGCTGTAAAAATTAATTACAATAAATCGAAGTATATATTACGAATATTTTTAACTATAACTGAGCTTTTATCATCTTTGACTTTTGATGACCTTTTATGAAATTTCTTTAAAATCACCAATGTCTCTTAATCATAATTCTTTTTTTTTCTAAAACTTCATAGGTTTTTAAATAAATTTATTGGTAGATTATGTGTTCATAAAATCTGTACGCCTGTCAAATATTACGCCTAATTTATATTATACTTTAATTTCACATTTAATAATTTTAAGAAATATACTTATAAACAAAGTATACTATTTATACTTAATTCATTGTAAATTTACTTTATTTTCTTTGCGATATTTATTACCGAGACTTGATACGGATCTTAAACATTATAAGTATCTATCTACATTCAGATTAAAAATAATTTAATGCAGAAATAAATTATCATTTTCAATTTTTAGTTCAAAAAGAAACTGATTTTTTAAAAATGGAATATTTATCACTTGTCATATTCTTCATGTAGTATTTTGAAACTCTGTTAATTTGCTTAAACATTGGAAAGGGTTACTCATATCATAATATTATTTTTTTAATTATTTCATGTAAAATATTCTATTGTGTATTCTACTCCAAACCGACTTATTATTTTAGGATAATTATGAATTTTTTGTAATGTTTGAATTATTTATCAAATTATAAGTATTCACAGATTGAAGAAAAATTTACTGAATGTTTAAAACAGATATATATAATACATCACCGATAAAAACAACGAAACAATCTGTGAAAAATCCAGGTTTAGAGGAATTTAGTTTTGACATATGGGTTCAAGTGCTTATATCACAAGTGATAACAGTTCGTGAGCTAAAATGATAAATTAACAGGTGAAAGGAAGTTTCTACAAAATATCGAGCAATATCACCTAGGCTAATACTCCGCATTGCGTTTACTATCACCTTGCCTATTCAAATAAAAGATTATTAAGATTAAGATTTGAACAATTTTCATTAAAGTATAATAGCTTGCACTTGTGAGATGGATTATAATATTTCGGAGATAGAAATGGGATTGAGATTTCATGAAAAATCATTGCAAAATAGTACATGAATTCCAGCAAGACTTTCAAATCACAACATTACTGTGGGGAAAAATAGAGGTAAATATTTACATCAGCAGCCATCTAGAAACGGTTTATGTGATTATCATGCAACATTCTCGTAAAAAAAACAATTAATGCATCAGTTTCAACAAACATCAGCCCCTTAATTGTGTGACATACGAAGGGGTATCTAAAAGATTTAATTATTACTTAGAAACGCCCGAGATATCTGGATAAAATTTACTCTACATCAGTGGTATTCAACCTTTTAAACTTAGGGGAACCCTTTGAGCTAACCATTTTCTTGAAGTAACTTCTCGATCAAAGAAAAGAAAAAATAGGATATCAAAGCTTTATCCTACTCATATTTACAAAATTATTATTGCATCTCTATTTTATTACAAAAGAAACTTCTTAATAAGATAACAATGGTAAGCTAGCGGTTTTTTGTTTTCTAAAATATATTCTTTGAATAATAAACTGAAACCACAATATTTTAAATCATAACAAATTAATAAAAAGAACAATGACTTGGCGGTGATTGTCTTGTATTGTAAAGTACTGCTGCAACTGGAATAATTGTTGAAATCTGCAACCAAAATCATCTTCAGTATCCAATCTGCTTCTGTGTTTTGTTTTTGTCTCAGCATAAAAAGGGAATGATTTTTTGCATACATAGATTGAAACATATATTAGATGTTTCACAGCTCTTTTTGCAATTTCAGAATATTCCTTCTTAATGTCAATCCAAAAATGCATAATATCAACTTAACTAAAATTTAGTTTTAATTTAGTGTCGGTCAATATATTAATTTGTTGTTCTCTTTCTTTTATTGGGAGTTCGGAGGTGTTGCAATTTTGAAAGGGAGTTTGAATTGATGATAAGTTTTCTTTTTGAACAGAGAAATATTCCAGAAATGTTTTTTTGCAATCCGGATCAATTTTGGACCAAACTAATTTTTACTTTTTTATCGAGATTAGCCAAAATAATATGCTAATTAGGAAAACATTCAATTTGTCTTTCAAAATGCAATCTGTCCAAAATTTCATTTCAATAAGGTTGGTTTCAGTTTTACTTTATACCTAGAAAATAGAGAAATAAGTAACCAAATAAGAGGGCGATTATTTACCTGAGCCAAAGAATGGAGACTAATATGTGACCTACTGCGTCTCGATTAATATATTTGAAGCACGTGACTTTTACGTAATTTAAGATTTTATTTTATACACTCAATATTTATTTATATTTATTTTTACAAATAAATTGCCTTTAAGAATTTGATCTCTTATAAAAATTAAAATTTTATTAAAATTTTGGTGCTTTGATTAAGCAAATAGTGACCTCTTGCGGAACCCTCTCATAACTTCAGGGAACCGTAAGGATCCGCGGAAGCAAGGTTGAAGACTTCTGCTTCAACATATTAATTGAACATTGTAGTAAATTGTAGCTATTAATGTTCTTTCTTAATAAATTCTTTGGTTTCTGGAAACAACTCGCATCATAGTAATATTTTAAATGTTATCTCTGAGTATCGTAAAGTTTTGATCGTTGCTAAAAATAATTGAGTAGAAGCATAATTTTTATTTACTATATTTAAAACTGCTCCACTTAAATCACCATTCAGAGGAATTTTTCCCAGCGTTCTTGACCTTTCGAAGGCTGTCATCGTAGAAAACAGCATATTGAATGTATTCTCCAATCTTCTAGTCACTCCAATCTACGGCTTCCTGAAGCCAAACAAATCAACATTAACAGAAGTACTTTACAATATTATGTACATAAAGATCAATTAATATTCAGAATAAATTTTATCCAGATACATCGGTTAAATTTTAGTAATAATTAAAACTTTACAATACCCCTTCGTGTGATGACAATTTACTTAAAGCATTTAAAAGAATGGAAGTACAACTCTAATCTTCCTTGATAAATGAATGTCGCTGTACTAGGAATCTCGTCTAGGAATGTGGTGGCTGCCTACGTCACCTTTTGACGTCACCTTTTTGACTGAGGAGCTGCAAGCTGACTTGAACAAAAGGAGGGAGTAACCTTTGCTCGCCACACTTGCTACGCAGATTCCAGACCTGTGAAGGTCGCTTTTTAAAGTTATTGTTAAGTTTGAAATAAATTGTTAGTTCCTGGTATCTTGTGTTTCTTTAGTATTTCGCAGTTATTTAATTAGCCTACACCTTCTGATCTGGAGACAGCCCCCATAGAAATGCCAACACCAATACTGAACACTTTAGGACTAGAAAGAAAGAGTATGATATGCAGAATAGCATATACAACTGTACTGAGCTTATGGAAGAATTCGTTTGCAGGGCAAAAGTCGTAAAGTCATGAAAATAGACAAGGCTGTACTGGATAGTAAAAGTTCTCTGAAGGTATGAGGTTAATTTAATTGGAAATCACTGGAACCTTAGATACGGCCACACCTGTCCAAAGATATGTGTGAATCGTTTCTAGAGATTAACCCGTTCATGTTCTGCAATCATGCTATGGATTAGGGTGTTCTAGCGATACAGGTTATTACAGATATGGAAGCATTAATTTGAGATTGTATTTTTATCATTCTCACGCGTGTAAGTCTCCATATCCGAAATTTCTAGAGCATACGAGAACATAGTTGCATTCTGTTTACAACATTTTTGTATTCAATTGTCTATCATGCGACAGATAATTAAACACATAAATCCTAGTGACCTCCGAAGACACACTCATCGGGGGAATGCTCTGTAGGATGTATGGTGTGCATTGCCTACAATGAATCTCTAGAAGCTCATTTTCATGATCGATTGTATTTCTGCATTCGTTCTCTCTCGTGATGCACATACTAAGTATTAAGGAAGCATATAAGATTTTTTTTTTACTTTTCAGAATTTCAGGAAATAAAACTGAGTTTCATGATGCAATTATTATATTAACATATCATTAGTTTTTGTAATTTTCATTTCACTATCAACTAAAACTTAAAAAAAACGATTGAATAAGATCATGTTGATCCAATTTCTTTCTCTTTTCATTTAACACCTTGTTTCGTGTAATTAGTCTTTTGTAGTATAACCGGGTACTCGTGGTGGGGTGATAAACTACCAATACCTGAAACTGGCACTTCCAGATCTAGCATAAGTACATAGATCATCATTTCAATTCTCCCCAGTGCATATCTGGCCTCCTCCGAAAGTATAATAAATAAACAGAAAAAAAGAACATTAATCTAATAGGGGCTCAACTGACATTCGAGTTCGAAGGAATATTAACATGATTTTTCTGTATAAATTCTAAAATTGTGTTTCATTAAAAAATATTGTACTGGTATGATTTACGTTTTTTTATAGTTACTCAACCCACCCAAAACTTGAACATTTCTGGTTTTATAAATTTAACTACAATTGGAGATCATAGAATGGTAAAAGTTTTCAAACCTGTAACATTTTCCAACAGTCTTCGTGTGTATGTGACTACTTCGGTATCTTTACTACCTGGCTGCATTTTTAGTGGTAATATGGAATTAATTGTCAACTATATTACAGTACTTAGGTATGATTGTTAATTAGCATCTCTCTTTAAAAGCAACACGAGGGCTATTGACGACGAACCTCGTAATTTTGAGTCCCGATCAAGTCCCAAGGACTACACGGGAGCTGGCCCCTCCACTCCAAACTTCATAAGGACTTGGAGACTTGATAGATTGGATTTTAATCAGTAATTATAGTAAGTAATTATAGTAAATTGCTCTTTTTGAAAACATATTTTAAGAATTCTAAGATATTAAAATAACTTATGAATACATCCTTATTTCTTAAAGTTTTAAACTGAGTAACTTTTGATAGTAAAATGTACATAATTTGGTTTTGCAGTGCAACATAAAAATTTAAGGCACAGACCAATTCCTCTTAATAACATAAAATACATTCAATGATTGAATTTTATGAATAATTTCACTAAAATGCATACACAAAAAGAGAATCCAGTATTTATTACAATTTAAAATAAAATTACAAATCAGGAAAAAAGAAAGATTGTAATTTACCTGTCTCGGAAAATACACATACAGAATTTTATTTATATACACGGAGAAAAAAGAAACACTCAAAAATAAATACCCAGACATACTCAGTTTGTATCAGATTTGAACGTATGTCTTTATTGAATGTAAAACATTACATGTATTCAAAACCAAAAAAAAAAGGGGGGGGAATCAACACGCTCAAAAATTATTACAGACGTAAGGACTGCATAAGTTCCTTTTATATACTGGCTACGTATTTTAAAAATTGGGGCTCAAAAACCAATACAGTTTGCTTAAATATTTCGAACTATATTTCGTTTTTACCACACTACACGCGGAAGAACGCATAAATATTAATATGAGTACTTACTAAGATTCAATTGTGCGTACAATTCTGTGTTTGTTTAAATTTTTTATTATTATTAATATCTTCAGAAATATTCTATTATATCTTAAGAATTGTTATTGATCAGTTTGAAAAATGATTTTCTGTGAGTAATTATTTGTGTGCTTCAGACTATCCATAATATTACATTGCAATCGTATCTTTAGTGACTGCTTGACTTTAATTTGCATACATCAGAGAAGAAAATTATTTTCATACATGTTAATAATACGCTTATATTTTATAGAATAACATAAAAGATCTTAAAAAGCAGTGTTAAGAAATTTTAAAATTTTTGAGCCAATTTACCACACTTTTTTATCGATGACTATTCAGCGATGATGCTCGACAAGAATTCCATTCTTTTTTACTTCATAAGTGTGTAATGAAACTGTATATTTTAATTGACAGAGAAATTATTATATATATATATTTATTTTGTTTTAATATATATATTTGTATTTAAGGTGTTAAGGTTTTACCATTTTCGAAGAATTGTTGTGCATCAGTTTTGCGTTCTAATGATACTGTGTGGCAATCATAAAGTTAGGAATTATGCACATAGAATAAAATGTTGACAAAAATAGCTTTTATTCTTGATTATTCTGTAATGAATTGAAGTAAATTTCAGATACTTTATGACAGGAGTAAGATATTTTAGAATATATTTTTTAAAGAATATGGTTTTAATTTAAACACAAATGTAATGTATATTTTGGAACCAAATTCTCACAATCTAATCAGGCATCATTTCTGTTATGTCTCAAATACTGTTCATCATATTATAAGTGATGATTGTCTTATGTTTCCTCACTATTGTCTCACATTTTTTAAGTTATCCGTTTTAAACTCATATGACTTAGGGTTAGGAACCACTATACTTGTTTGTGTTTTAATTCAAAATTTGATTTTGATTTGACATTTTTATAATGTAGCTCAAAAATGTTGGAAAAATTTAAATAAATACTTGGTGCAGTACATTCAGATTTTATTCTTTGCTTTAACTCCCAACATTCATGCACGCAGAATAAATAAAACAATTCATTTTGTATTCGATACATGACAAACACTAAAGTTATGTATAATTCATTAAATTCTTAAAATGTTTATAAATGTTCACCATAGAACAAGGCCGAGCATATTATCTTGCTCTTTTATTTGTTAATATTTGTATTTTTATTTACACAATTTATCCACTTTATTCATGTACTTCTTAAAATTAATGTTTTTAAAAAAATATGCTTGTGCCGAGATGAATTACAGAGTAAAAACGAGGTTCTGGTGTTAGCTGAAAGAAACAAGTATCATATTAGCACGACAAAGCAACGTAACAGATAGTTAAGTAGTACTCAAGATTTATAGAATTTAAAATTTTCTATTTTCTCAAAATTCTGTTTTTTCCCCTCAACTGAATCATTTCTATCCAAATATAATTTTAAAAATTAATATTTTATACATCTTTTTAAAAATCAGATTATCACTAATATAAGTTTTGGGATGTGTCTTGTTATTCACAATAGTCAGAATTTTTTCTACACTTCATTTTACATTAAAACATATAAATAAAATTGTATTTGATTAATAAATATTTCTTTGAGAAAAAGAAAAAAAAATTAATGCTAGCTATTATTAAATTTGAAATTGTATATAGAATTTACATATTTACATATGTTTTTCTTAAATACTGTTGATTCTTTTTTGAAACATTATAATCAACTTATGATAGAATTAATTAATTTTGTTTGCAAAACATATTTAAAGAAAACTTTAATTTAAGGTACAAAATTGCACCTGTTTAAATCATAAATCGTTATACAACTGTTACAGCTAAATTATGTATCTTGATTAAAAGAGAAAATAGTTTAATCCAGTATATTGCCTTATTTTTTAAGCAGAATCAACCAGATAAATATAAAGTGTTTATATATATAAAATATATTATAATTCAGAAGAGCTTAATTACTATTTAACTATTCACTTGTATTTTTCAGAGGTTTTAGAACAATTACAATACTAGAATAAATATTGGGGCCTTTATTTTTAACATGTTAGTATCAACCGATGATCTAATGATACGTAACAATATTAAAACATGAAATAATTTGAAATACAAAATAAGCTCAATCAAAACAAAAAGCTTAAATGACAGTTAACAGTTCAAAAATACATCTATTTAAGGCAGAAAATAATTTAAAACTTATATCTGAAATATACAAACAAACGCCAGAAGCAAGTTTAAATAAACTTACCGAGCGACATTTTAACAACACAATTAAACGAGAATTTGTCTATAGATACATAAAAATATATTCAGATTATTTCCAACGGAATGTAAATAATTGAATAAGGAGAGAAATATGATAATATTAAATGAAATAATATTATCATATTATCATAGAAATATGATAATATTAATGATAATATTAATCGAAATAAAACTGTTGTACAAGTTGAAAAAAATTAACATAGAGAAATCCATACCACACTGGTTTGTTCTCGTAGACATATCTGTAGGAAAAATTATTAATATTTTGCTATGTATGATTTATGTCTAATTTAATTATAAGATGTATGTGATAAATGTATAACTTATTTTGGCAGATTATGTTGAAAATATAGTGTTATAAGTTTTACGCAATTGACTTAGATACACGATAAGCCATACTATTTGATTCATTCAGGTCAAAAATGAAACTCAACTGTGTTAACACCGAAACCTTATGGTAGTGGCTGTTGAAGAAGAACATAACTTAGGTCAAAACAAAATTGAAATTCATGTATATCATGACGCATATCTAAGTCCTAAAATCCCATAATTTAAAATTCTGCTCTTAAAGTGACTAACCAATAACCATAATTTTTCCATGAAATATATTTTTGCCCCAAAAGCACTTTTCATAGACAAATATTAAAGGTAGTGTTTTTCAATTTGGAATAATTTCAGTTTTATTTTTATATTCATGTTAAAATAGCTTGCATGTCTTGAAATAGGCAAGTTTACAAAATATTTTTGTAGGCAATTAATCTTTCTAAGAGAGTAATTTTATGTAAATTTTATAATACTCTTTTTAGATCGGAAATTACAAAAAAAGAACAAAATAAATTATGCAAAATGAAACACGTTAATCAATTTCAATACTTTTTATTATTCCATATTCTAAAATTTCTTTGCAATATGAGACATTATATATAAAAATTAAATGTACTTACAAATTAATGGGTAATGGATATTTTGTCTGATAATTACGAAATGATCCATATTATTTAAATTAGATTTATGTACCACTTTGTACTTTACATTAAAACATAAGCTATATTGTACAAATGGGGATGAAGTGGGACTATAGTATGGATTAGATAGTGTTTATAAGTGATTTTTAAAACGATATGCCTTCATCTGTAAAAGTTAAAAAATTATACTTTTTTTAATGTTATTGTTTCAAAATTATGAATGTTTAATTTTTCAATATGTGATATGTATGCATATGATATTCAAAATAAGTTTTTCAAAAATATGATTTGGTTTTATTTTTTTCTGTGTACATCGAATGATTAATTTTTCCTAAATAAAACTAAATTTTCTGCATGTATAGGAAACAAACTATTTATTTTAATAAAACTATATATTGCTTCTAAAAACATAAATATAATTCTTAATGAACTGAATTGGTCAAATTTCTTTCACATTTGTTTTGAAAAATAATTTTACTCTTGAATCAAATCTTTTTTCGTTAATTAAAGTGTTATTAAACCTCTCCAATTAATTTAAATTTGAGTTATAAGTTCAAAGTACAGTTTATGATCACATAACAGTTGCATTTTTGTTACTAAAAGTAACAGTTTTGTTACACACAGTAAATGCAAGAATTTTGATTCGAAGTTTAGTAACAAAAATTTCATAAAGTGTATGTTAAATAATATGTAAGATGAAGAAAATGAAACTCGCAAATAAAGGAGCGCTTATTTAAGTCCTTTAAAATTTAAGTTGATAAATATTTTTCTATTTAAAACTTATATACGATACTACAACCATGTCGAAGATAATTCAAAACATACTCACTTGATCGTTTGATACTCATATTTGATATCATAAGATATTCACAAATAAATACATGACACTCATTTTTCTGTTCCACACTCATATTTGATACTGAAACATCTTCAAAAATGAGCGTGTGAAGTTTCCATTTCCATTACGTACCTGTTTCTTAAAAAGAGTACGTGAAGTTTCCATTTCCATTACGTACCTGTTTCTTAAAAAGAGTACGTGAAGTTTCCATTTTGAGTAACGTATCTGTTACTAAATAAGAGTACGTGCGAGTCTTGAATTTGAATATGATGGGATCGGAGCTATTTTGAGTATATGAAGTATTCAAAAGCGAGTAATTTGTACTCTGTTTTGAATACCTGTTTTTCGCAGTGTAAGTAAGCTCCATGGAACGAATCTTTTTTCTATAAAAATCAATAATAATTTGTAAGCATAGTTAAATTGCCAAAGGCATATTACAGTTTTCAAATTAAAAAGCAAAGAATATTTGGTGGTTAATTCAGAATATAATTAGATTTCTGAAATATAAATGCAATAAATTGTACAAAACAAAGAATCACCGAGTTTTCTTGTCTTTTATGAATAAAAATTACAATACGTAAGACCACAAATGAACAATTTGTAGGAAGATGAAGGGGAAAAAAAAGACATGTCTGAAGAAAAAATGTATTCTAAACAAAATAAAATACACGGAAAAGAAACTGAAAAAAGAAATATTTTGAATTCAAAAATGATTTGTATACCTTGATTGTAATCCCATTTATGAACGAACCAAACCAAATGAGGTCCATAAATGTATGTCATATGGCTAGGAAAGGATGAATGTGTTTTCTAGCAATGAAAAAATGGAATGTTCATATCCATTATTGAAGCATTTTATAAAAACTTCATGTAATTTATTTAGCAGACAACATGATGGAATTCGGAAGTTCTAATATTATAAAGAAAATGGACTAATATTAAGAAATTTATTCCTTCACTCCTAATGTGATATAACAGGATATAGTTTTGGTATATATTTTCTCAGATTAAAAAATACTGTAATATTAATCTGTTATGAAGAACAGTTTTATCTATCGTATAGATGGCATGTTTTAATGCGTTTCTCTTTTCTGTAAATATTTCTTTCTATCCTGAACAAAATATTTTCCAAAACTTATTCTTCTCTATTGAGATGTTGAATTAATATTTAACTCGAAATGTTTCAGCTAAATACGGAACTCTTACAAATTATTTTAAAACTTTAAGAAAGCAGTATGAAAAGCCGATTTACGTGTTATACGGGGTGTATATCAATGAAACGCGGATTTCTTAAAGGAAAAGCAAATTTTAATTTGAAGTAAATTCTTAAAGCTATTTATTCGAAGTATGAGTCGTTCGTCATCATAACTTTTACTGAAATTTTAAAAATATTTATAAGTATATATATTTATGAAATTTAAGCAGAATTTAAAAATTATTATTTACGAAAGGACAAAACATCTATAATAGTTACAGTAAATAAATTAATGAAATACATTCGAAATTTTATATAAATAGATATATATATATTATCTTTTCATATATATAGATATAGATATATATTATTCATTGATACTTGCATAATAAATAGTTAATTTGTGATTTACAGTTTTCCTAATTTGAATATCTTACTTGGGCATGTGTTATATTTATTTTGATATGTATTTCTTACTAAATTCTTTTTAATGTTTGTAAATGAGTAACACTCTTTAAACTGGATTATGATCTGAATACTTAATGTGAATTAATTTATTTAATTCTCTTATATACGAACAATATTCGCCCCTTTTCTCATTAAAAATATTTTAAACAAATGAATGTGCTTGCGTCGTTGTAAAATAAGTTGAAATTTTTGATGTATTTTAAAAAAGTAAAGCAGCCCTCTAGTAAATGTTTGAATGAATACTTGCTTCATTTTTTTCTAATTTGGAAATGTTTGGAATCTTAACAGCATTTATTTTTGTAAAATATATTTTAATGCAAACACTTTTTACTTCTTTTTTTCAAACTATTTTCTCAATATTTTTTTTCAAAATATTATGTTTACCTTATCTGGATTCCTCATTTTTCATTTATAAAGCTTCTGGAAAAAGGAAAAAGTTAAAGGAAAAAAACTAGAGAGAGAACGAGAAGAGAGATGATACAACTGACTTCAAAGTGGATGCATCCTCTTCAATAGATGAAAATGTGGTGGCAAACAATCAACTGAAAAGAAAAGTTGCCTTCAGATTATGAAACACTCTAATTTTTCATCGTTGTTGGGGGAAAATGTCAGTTCGTAGCATCTTAAAGAAAGTTATGTAATATTCTTCCTTTACTCTGTACATATTAGTTACCTCTTCAAATTTTCTTGTTCATTGAATGTTATGGAATAAAATGTTTAATATACATAGTAAGTCTAAGTGGAAATTTCGTTAATAAGACAAACTGCACTTCTTAAATGTTCTTTTGCAATAATTTTGTTATTCTTTTGTCTTAGGAAATGTGATGGGTAATGTGGACTGTTAATTTAGATTTATATTTAAATTAATAAATAATTTGATATTTTCCCTCAATAAGGTACCATAAGTTTAAGTAAGTCGTTATTGAATAAATAAAATGGTCATCAAAATACTTAGAAGTAATAGAGAAGATAATTATTTATATTTATACAAAATAATCTGTATTGAGAATCACGAGATTGTGAGTATAGATAAATATGATTAAAATACGAGATTCGTTAATTTCGTTGACCGAATATAATTATAAAGGAATTGTTTTTAACATTATTTAAAAAAAACGTTTTTAATGAAAATACAATAAAAAATTCTTTTCGAAAAAAAGTATAGCTTTAATGAATAGTTAAGAAAAAAAAAAGTTTATTCAGCAATATATTAAGCAAATTTAAAACAAGATAAGCTAAGGAAACTTTTTTTTTAATTTTCTCTAATATAGATTTACTTATCTGTTTGTTTTGAGATATCTTATTTATTTATTTTTTAACATTTTAATTAATATTTGTTATTGACAGAATTTTAATAATATTCGCCTATAACAAATATTTTTATTAAATCAAGTCTCAAATTTGTATTTACATATAGAGGATATTTTTATACATTAATAATTAATTAAATGAAAGAACTTTAATTAAGAATAAAAGGTATATAGTAAACAAGCTAAAAGAAGTAAGTTATCTTTCACGTGTCGTCCTCGTCATTTGACCATGGTTTAAATTACATGGTTTATGCACATCAAACTCTTTAAACTTTAAATTTTGTTTTAAATATGAAAGTCTGAAGTAGCTAAAATTAATTATTAAATTTTGTTTGGAATTATTATGCTTCCAACGTAAAGAGATTTTTCTATAACTAAAAAATAATGGGAAATTTGTCAATAGGATTGGTTTGAAGAAACAGAAATGAAAGAGCGACGGGTCTCTCAAACATTTAATAAAAATATATATAAGATTTTGTAATCTTTTGAAATTATTTCCGTTTGAAAATGGCTGTCAATAGAAAGAAAATGAAAATTGGGAATTAATTACACTGATAACCAAGTATGAAATGAATAATAATAAAAAAAATAACATAACATGTTTCCGTTTGTGTGCTTCATTTATTTATCTTTCTATGAATTAGAAAGACGAATCTTCAATAGAATATCTCCCACTAATAAAGTTTTCTATTTCTGAGAATAGTGAGTGAGTGAATGATTGTTTATTAAAGTCGAAATGAGAAGCAACATGAGGGCTGTTAGCGATGCACTTCGTAATTTTGAACCACAGTCAAGTCACGAGGGCGACACCTAATTTGGCATCTCTCCAATATTCCACATCCCACCAACGGGAGGACTTGGGGGAACTCGACCACATTTAACATGCATCAGTCCTCAGAAGGAATGCATTCTATGAAATCATTTGAATGAAGAAAAGCGAAAAATATTGAGTGTATCAAAAGTCCCTGAAACATTTTAAAATTTAATACAAAATCAATTGATTGGCATTTGACAGTGTTGTTTGGAGTGCAATGCTTCCCATGTTAAAAAATTTTTTTTTTTCAAAAAAAAAAAAAAAAAAAAAAAAAAAAACACTTCGAATTTCATCTCTAGTTGGAGTTGTATTGCCTACAATTCAGTTAATTAATTGAAGTATTTCGTAAGAAAGTTAAGTATTTCATTTGAAAAGATTAGTTTTGATATTGTAAATCAGAAATGACAACTCTAAATAGCTTTATCTAAAATATACAACACAATGAAATATGGCACTTAGTGTTGCACTTATAAATTATGTGTATCTACATAAATACTGTGGAACTGCTTCTATAAAATAAATTGGCTAAATTTTTAATGGCAGGTTTTGATTTTGCTACTTTTACTAAACACTGCAAATGGGCGAAATTAGAAACTTTTTATATTTATTTTCTCAAACAAAAGATTCAATCGTGGTGAACAATTTGGTCCTAATCGCATTTTCATGAGGAAAATTAACTGACTTTATATTAAATTTTCGAATGTGTCTAAGACTTTCGGTCCAACATGTATAAGTCTAGCGTATGCTTTTAATTATTAAAAACTCCACAGATATCTCAAAGTATAATTAAATAGTTAATAAGGTAACAAGTTCCAACGGGAGAGACATCAGTCAAAGACAACACATTTAATTAACATATCTGCATATACTTCAAAGTTGCTTTCTCTCGAACCCCTCTTAACTAGCTTTTAATATTAGCTTAAAATTAATAAGTATTAGAGCTTACCAACTCCCTCGCAACTAGCAGATTCAACCCCTATTGCTCTAATTTGAATACAAATGGTTAATTACAATAATTCACTCCAATTTTCAAACATCTATCTGTTTGTTGTTATCTTCTACCTCCCCTCTCTTTCTTTTTTAAAATTCTATTTCGCTTATGTATCACTATTCTTAATTAAATTCATTACTCAACTTATCTTCATCTAATTTACATAAACACGTTTCATTTGGTTTGCAAGGAGGTGTAATTATAAGAAATTAAAATTACCAAAAGTTCCAGAGGTTAGTGAAGAGGAAACCAATATAGCCCAACGTCACATGTCTTTTGTATCTGCTATTTTTTTTTTTTTTCAACTTTTAGAATTTTTTAATGATGAATGCATTTGTCAAACAAATTCACATATTTAAATTCATGGTTTAAAAAGTAAGTAAAGATCTAGTCTTCCATTCGTTATAAATCTATCTGTTAGTGTTGGAAAATGGGTATATAGAAAGAAATTAAGTTTTGATTTTATGCAGCAATTTGATATTATGCAAGACAAAATAGCACGTATAATAAAGTTCCTCTCACCAGCTTAATAGTTTCACTGCGCGCAAATCTCCACAGTATTATTTGGTACTCGAAAGGCAGACTCCACAAGCAGATAGACTTTCTACGGATCTTGGCGTATTTGTACCTTTTCGACCAGGCGTGACGTCACTTAGAAAAATTCTGGAAAAGCCCGTAACTTTTTTTCCCCGTTCGACTTCTTGTCTAGATTCTTGCACTTCGAGATTTTTCCATTTGTCACCAAATGGTCGTCAAATCCATCGTTAAGGTGAAAGGGTCAATTGTTTAAACTTTCTTTTGCTAAACTGTGACATCTCTGTAAATCTATCTTTTCCGTCACAAGAGAAGTATGAATTCACGTTCGTAACAATCTATATAAGTAACAATAGAATTTTTACAAATTAGATGTTTTTGTGAAATATGTAACTATTTAATTTTTCATTTCTTTACTTGATTTTTGAATTTTGCAGAATTATTAAGACACATTTTTAAACAATGTATTTTTTAAAAAATCAATATATTCTAACTAATATGACATAAAATGTAACATGGCATAATGAAAATGTAAATTTGTCAGCAGGAAGCTAACTCAGAGTTGAACATCTCATTTGACTTATGATAATAATACAGTGTTAGATGAACAAAATTTGAAGACACTATATCCCATACAAAAGAAAAATAGAGTTTATGATTTTTTAAAAAAAGTTAATTTGGGAATTTAATTTTCTGAAAGAGCTGGATTTTTTACTTCAAACAGATTGTGTAGCTAATATCGTCAATGTCGGATAATTTTCTAGAGTGGTAATAGAGATCCAATCACACTATTTCCTTTGGTTTTTAATATTTTCAATTAAAAAGAATTTTTCGTTAATTGTGAGAGAAGGTCATTCTTATATTTAGTAAATTGTTATATCGTAAACTATCTGCGTTTAACTTTACTGAAAGTGCAAATTAATAAACTACTTCTTTGTAACTTAGAGCCTTTCTACCTAAATATTATTTAACTGTCAGATTTTCACCTATTAGCTCAAATTTGCTATTTTCTGAAAATAATTTAATATTCTCTCATTCATAAAAAGAAGCTTTTGTTATGAAACAATATTAAATCTCATGTTTTTAGGAAATATTCATTTACGCAGACTTTTAATTAAATGTACTATAGCTTTTCCTCCCACTTTTCCTCTTTTAACCTTCCCATTTTAGCTTAATGAAAAAAAAAAGATTTTGGGCCTGATTATTTCCATTGATTGTAACTAAAGTGAATTGTTGCGTGAAAAATAATTTGATGCTTTTCAGCTTAAAAATGAAGCAATTAAAAATAATTGAATTAAAGTTTAGAAATTTATGCGTCGCTTAAAAATGTAAATTTTAAAGTCTTATTAATAGAAAAGTTTCATGATAAAATTAGACTTTATTTTGAGAAACTTTTTAATAAAACAATTTTTTTACTTCAGATAATATAATTATTTTGATGTGGGAAGTTAGTGAATTTCATATACGGTTAAACGTTTTGAATGCAATTGGAATCACTATGCTTCTCCAACAATTTCATTGTTCTGCTGAAAGAGTTTGATTATTAGTTACTTTTTCCAATGGATAATATAACAAATGAAAGTATTCAATTACATATTTCCCTTATTTTTCGATCAGTACGTTTCAAGAAAGTCATTGTTTACTTGTTTAGTAAACGAAAGCTACTGTTTCAAAAATTCTAATAACTTAGCTTAATGATGATTTGAAGAAATTTTTTTTTTTAATCAGCTTAGTGCTTTGAAGTTGAAGAAGTATTGATGCAAAGTCACGGATTCGAGGCCCGATTCCTCCAAATATTATCGTGCTAAAATATGGGGTTGCTGAACGTGAAATTTAAGCACTCGTTGTATAGAAATTTAGAATTTGAAGTAGAAATATCTGAATCATGAAACCTGCCCCCATTAATGAGCTGCGTATAATTATAATAAGCATTCGTATGGTATTCTGTTCTTCCAGTAGAGGGTGCGCTGAGCATCATGGTCACGCGGGAAGGAGTATTTCGTAGTTAGATGTGAGTGAACGAATTCTGACTCAAGCAAAGGAGCTGTCTTTCTCTTGCGATCTCTTCTCGAAGGCTCAACATCAACAAATTTCTTGAAGCACTGTACATTAAGTATTTTGTTCCATAACTCGCCTTTTAAATGTTGCAACTAAATGTGTTCACGTTGTGAACAGCATTTGTCCACTCATTTGTTCTCAGACAATAGAGAAGATGATAAGATCCTTTTATTCATGTAAGAAATAAGGCAGGGACTTTGCTTTTCACTCGAGAACAACAAAATGAGTGCCATTGGATCAATTTTACTACCATTAAATATCTTATGACTCAAAACGATTATTTGCTTTTAAACAAGATAAAAATAAATGATTTATATTTCATTTAATGTATTTCTTAAAAAACATTTGATGGATAATATTGATCACAGTAATTACAAATAATTTATAAGACTTTCCTCAGGTGTTTTTTAAATAATTTCTTTGACTACTTATAGTCTCTTTTTTACTTAAGTTTTTTATTATTGTAATATATTTATATAATAATATACAGTTACTTTTGTGTTTTTTGAAATATGATTTATTTATATCAAATAACTGAAAAGTATAAATAATGGAGAGAAAACCATTATTTGCTATATTGTACGTATTTTGTGTCACATGAGTGATCGGCTTTCACAGAGTAGGAAATGTTCATGAAATTAATCAGCAGTAAGAGAGTAATTGTAAATTTTTATTCTGAGACATTCTACCAGATACGATAACTATTTTTTAACAGGAAACAATTAATACAATCTCATAAATGAATTTTTGCTCAAATTCACAGTTCATACAATCATAGACTGAAATCCCGGTAACCACAATTTCTACTTGCACTAACTGATTTCTAATGACTGCTCCTTTCGATTTGAGGCATCTATTTTGTCACCAAGTTTGGTGACACTTGCCCACCATAATTGCTGCCAAGGCCACCACTATCTGTTCATTATTACTTCTTCGAACACTCATATTTTCTTTATAAAACTATTTTTTACGTCATGACTGTCATTCTGCAGGGCACCATTTCTTGAATTCAAACTTTCCGCTAGACAATATTACATGGTTGCAAAATAATATAATGAGGAATCACTGAAATTTCACTCATCCAGAAATTTCTCAGTTTTATAATATCTCTAAAATATTTAGAGAAATACAAAAGTCACTCCTTGTATATCACCACACTAAAGGTAATTCACTCAGAAAATTGTTGCTCACATCAAAAAATTAAAAAAAAAAAAAAAAAAAAAAAAAGAGCTTCCTTGATGAAATAATTACATATTTCTTACATCGAATGGGTATGAATGAATTTGGTAAAATTCAGTTCTATGATCTTAAGAAAAGTAATGAGGAGTAAAGTGATTTCATAAGTGTTTTTATTTTCATTTATATTATCAAGAAAATATTGCGATTTATGTTCCATATTTTTCTGCGTTGGAAGTTAATAAGTGATAAATGGTGCTCCTCGATCACCGATAAGTCTCTGTTAACCTTTTTGAATTCACAAATGAAGGACTCGTTAAAAGTCAATGCACACGTAATCCGGAGAAAAGTCTCCGGTTCATTTGGGAGGAAGAGGTGCTTTATTTTTCTATGTGGTGATCTTTCTTTCTTCTCCACGTCTCACATAAATGAGGTTTCTCGCCATGAATGGCGTACTCTGCCCACACATTTCGCATACACATAAACAGACAAACTTCCCAAACACATTTCGGAAACACTATTCGGATACACTTCTCATAATCACATGCACACATGCGCAATGAAAACACAGATAATATCATTAGTCTTTTTAGTTGAGTAATAATGACAATTATTTTATTTTACTCATCTTCTTAACGGAGTTTCCTGTCTCCTGCGGAACGATCATTTAGCCTCTTAACTCTTACTAAATACAGTTATTTCCTAGTTGATAGTTTTAAGAAGAAACTTCATAAGAGAGATAAATTTCGCATCAGGGATAATGTACGAAAGTACAAGGTTATAGAATGTCTGACTTTCGTATAAAGATTTAATATTCAAATTAGAAACTGTAAGATTTTTTTTAAATACAGCTAAATAACGAATATATATGACTTTTGTTCTTGTACCATAACAATAAAACCCTCTTTCGGATCCTGTTTAAAAATATTAAAATATGTAATCAAATATTTTCACAGTAAATATTATAATGCAACAGTTCTGTGGTTTGAAAGCACGTTTTGTTATTTCAAACTTTTATATTTATTTTATTTAAGTAAAAAGAATACTAAAAAACAAATTCTAAATGTAATCAACACTGTAATGTTTTGGAATTAGTAAATCAGGTCAATATATTGCGGACATTATACAGCAAAAGTTTTTACAATATTACTAATTGTAGGAAACAATGTTTCAGTTTGTAAGTAATAATGTATCTATTTGTTTTTTGGAGAAAATTAGTAATTTAAAAAGCACCTTTTAAAAAAGCGGAAATATTGTTTAAGTTTCAACCTAGTATTATAAAAAATTAATTGAAAAGAAGCGATTTTTCAGATTCCAATTTTTTGAAAACATGTTTAAATTATAAGAATATAGTTTTATGAAGGTATTTTTTTGACGAAATGTGTATGAATACAGAAATACAAAGTTTGTACGCATATCAAACGTCTCATAGAGGTAAATCTAAAATACTTCCGATTTATTTTTCCAATGTAGAAGAAAAATATATTCCTCCCCCCTCCCCCAATGTTAAAAAAAGGAAGGAAAAAAAAAAAAAAAAAAAAATGCAGCTGCCTCAGAAGCATGTCATCCAAAGAAAAGGAAATAACATTTCGACTCAAGCTTTCATAGCCAACGTTTTTACGAATTCTCTGTCATCTACTGAAGGTAAATACATATGAAAGGAGGAGAACATAAAAGAAATTTGAGTAGACGGACAAAAAAAGATAATAGGCACGTGCACAATATCGACACCGTAGAAACTGAACCTGCTATTTTTAGAGCGTCAAATGGACTCTAACAAAAGAAATGGAAAAGGTTTACATAATAGCAAATTACGAGGCTCCTAGAACGAAATGTAACACGCACGCATTAATTTCTAATATATTGCTTTGTTTCTTAACAAAAATGTTGCAGCTATATATTTATAGTATCTGATTCATAAGAATCCTTCAAATACAGAATAACTGGATTGCACTTTAACAATATTTTTAAGCAAGATTATATATATATATATATATATATATATATATATATATATATATATATATATATATAATTAATGATGGTTAATAGATGTATGAGATAAAGATGTATATATACTCATAATAAATTACAAAGCTATAGCAAAGTTATATTTAAAGAAGCTTAGAATGTAAAATTTAAACGTGTGAAGATACTAGTATCATCAAATTAATAAATAAATTTATTGCAATTACATATCATAATTAAATAAAAACAATATATTACAGCTAAAATTAATACATTAAGCTGTAAGTTAAAAATGAGAAAAAGTCTGAAATGGAAATTGTTTTTAAATTACTGTAACCAGAATATTGAGCAAAATACAAAAGAATGCTTAGTAAACATGTATATGATTTATTAATAAATTACCGAAATATAGTATTATAAAATTTAAATAAATTTAATATATAACGTTAAAAATCCATTAATTTAAAAATATTCAAATGCTACAATTGTCTTAATGGATAAAAACATCACCTAAATTTACAAAAAAAAGTCAAGAAAAAAGAAATATAAGACAGTATAGTCAAAAATGGAGATCAAGCGATTAAAAATGCTGACTCAGGTTTGGGACTAAGAATGCATGTTTATAATAGTAATGTGGATCCATCCCGTCACAATAAGAATAAATACTTCATACCAAAAAGTTGAAAATAAAAAGATAAGTCAGGTTTACCTTCAGAATTCTTATTATAATCTAAACAAGTGGGTCATCTATATATATAAAAATAATTACTTGTATCTGTATAATTTTGTTCAAATAGTTTACCTTTGTATAAGGTAACTATGAGCCAAACTATATGAAACTAAATAAAGAATTCAGATTACCGAATAAGTAAAAATTATATATTCCAAATGCATGGTTGAAATGAAGAATCCTTTTCTCCCTTAATATTGATTAATCATTTTAGCTGAGAGAGAGAGGCAACATAATATCCATAAGGCTGGAGACGTAGCTATTATCTATTAACTATAGCAGCTATTCAATTAACCACAAAACAAAGAAGAAAAGAGGAGCGAATTTTCTAGGGATATTTCTAAATCACGTGACACTTAAGTGGTATAACATGAAGGGATTTTGAGGGAATTTCCCTGACATCTATCAATTGAGAGGGATTATTTTGAAGAATTACGATTATGGGAAAGTGTATTCAACAGATTATAAGAGCACGCAATAAATAAAAGAATAATTTGGAATTGGATCAGGAAATAAGAATGAACTCTTTAGTTTCGGACTATTTTCAATCGTATACACTCAGAAGTTTTGTGACAATATTAGAAAAAAATTATGCCATCTAGTATAAAATTATGCAAATAAATGAATACATATATTTAAAAATAAATCAAAAAGAAATTAAAAAACAATCATTAAAATATGAGAGCTTAATTAAACAATTTAAAAAAAATACTACACACACACAATACGCGACATTGAAAATACAACACAAAGAAGGAGTGGTCAGAAAGTGATGAATTAAACAAACAGAGAGTAAGTGATCTTTATTTCGAAATGATATGCATAATACAGAGCGAGAACAGCGTCATTTCAGTACGTTGTAAGACCACCGTGGAGGGTGGTACACGAAACAACACGTCTAGGGTACAGAGTCAATGAGAGTAAGGATGGCGTCCCGAGGAATGATTTTCCTTTCCATGTCAATCATTTGCCGCAGTTCGTCTTCTGAACGCAGCAATGGCAGGGTAGGCAAATGGCATCCAATCATGTCCAAAATGTGTTCAATTAGTGAAAGATCAGTAGAGAACAATGGACAGGAAAGCATCTGTACACCTTGCAGAGCACGTTGGCAGATGCGAGCAGTGAGTGGTCAGGCTTTATTCTGCTGACATTGGCCTCCTAAAAATGTTAAGAAGTGTAATCGGCTACAGCACATCATTCACGTATCGTTGGGCTGTCATAGTGCTCTGAGAACGAACTAGAGTTTACCTGGAATCGTACGCAATTGCGTTTCAAACCATGATGCACGTTGTCACTCGGTGGGGAGTAACACAATTGCAGCTGGATTGGACCTTTCCCTAGGTCCACGCCACATAGTACGCGACGACTATCATTGGAGAAACAGAAACGTGACTCATCTGTGAACACAACCCTGTGGCATTCCGTTTTCCATATCGCTCGAACCCGGCTCTATTGCAGAAGTTGGGATCTATGCTGTGGGGCCAAAGGCAGTCTTCTTAACGGCCGTCTCTTGATCAGGTAATTATAGCAGCATTTAAAATGTACTATATAAAGCAAACTTTTCAATATATTATACATTCAGTAGAAGAAAGAAATTTGATTGTTGTGGAAGCATGGAGAAAGCATACGGTTTTGGATTTTACTACACAAATTTCTTTTGTCATTAAATACATGTACCAATTAGTTTTAAATGCTTGTTAGAAACGTTGTTTGCTAACATGCGTCAAAAGAGGAAATTTCGTAGTACAAAAATAAGCTGTGTGTTCTGAAATTATAACTCTAGCTATTGCAATTGATGGCGAAGGTTTTAACAATATGGCAACGGCTGATATCGATGAATTGAGGCGAGAAAGTTCTTTGGATTTGGACTATTTGATTGAATTTATTAAAGTTTATGATAATAAATGAGTCGACGATGACGAAGTCGAAAGTGAAGCTATTAACGGCTGATTTAATTCGTGAGTGTTTGAAATTTGCCAAAAGTATAGAAAAACATATTCTTACTCGTGATCGTGATATGAAATGTGCTTTAAATTATAACATTATCTTCAGTTTTGTGTAGTTGTATACCAAGAATTATATAAGCAACTTGAGAAACTAAAAAAAACCCTGCTAATAATTAATGAAGTTCTTCATTTGAATCAAACCAGACATTTGTATTAGTCATATCTTACAAATTTACTGATGACAGCATTTTTGGTCCAATCCGTAATAAACATGCACGCTTGTTAACAAGTAGAAATGAATAGATGCGAAATTGAATTTTATTTCTAATTTTAATGAAAATTCTATATGTTGTGCTAATGGACCGAATTCTCTGCACACTATTTAAAATTTTTTAATTGTTTTGTCTTATAAATATGTAATAGATTTTCTTATTACTTCTATTGCACGCTTTTTTGAGAAAATATTTAGAGTTCCTTCATCTTACATGAATTTTTAAAGTTGTGGAAAATATCCCCAAATATACCATATGTCGCAAGTATTTTTTACACAATTTTTTTGTGCGGTTTTCTAAGGAATGTATCTACCGTGTAAAAAAAAGGTGTATATGTATGTAATGTATATATTTGTGTAAATGTATTGATTTCTAAGTATATAACATTTATCTACCGTGTAAAGGAAAGTATCTACCTTCTATAAAAAAGAGTTGGGTGTAAATGTATATTTTCCTATGTATATAATATTTACTTGTACATATAATCATATAAAATAGGAATTGTAAACATAAAATACTTTTAAAAATTCATTAAGAACAAAACAAAAATACTTCTGTAGTTGTGTGTAAAAAGATACGAAAACTTTCAACAAACTATTAATTTAATTGAACAACTGCCAGCAGGTAACTGTGCGTCAAACCAGTCAATAGATACAATAATGGCGTCTCCCGTCAAACCTAGTTCTAGTTCCAAAAACAACCAGGACGTTGCCAACACGCAATAGATAAAAACTGGGACGATGGTGTGGGAGTAGCATATGAATTATTTTACATATAATTATATTAAATAAAGATAAATTACATGCATATTAATGAAATAAAAGATATTGAATACGTATCACTAAAATAGACAGAAATTGAACATCACATAAATTAGACATAAACGATTGTTAATAATGAACAAACAATTGATTTAAATATATAAATAAAAATAGATATCGTAGGTGAGTGACATGACAATGTTATCTTATGCAAAATACTTATCAATGAAAATAAAAGAAATATAATATAAACATACGTGAAAAATGCAGACAAAACAAATTGGCTCAAACATTCTGAATTAAAAGAAAAACTAATAGTTAAAATGATATTCAAAAGCCATATTGAATATTATCATAAGTTAAGAAATTCTAATGTAAATAAGCCACAAATTTATTTAAATGCATCAAACAAAATATTAATTCAGTAGAACATAAAAATCATCAAGTCAAAATTACATATAATTTAAAGTAAAAACTTTAAATTAAAACAAGGTAAGAAAAAAAAAGAACAAAAAAATGGGGATAATATGATTAAAACGGTTCCACACTTGTAGTGGAAAAATTAACTGTGTTTGTACCAGTACTGTATTATGGACCCAACCATCACACTTCAGTTAATTACAGTATAATAAGATTGTATAAAATCAATACTTTAGCACAAATACAGTTTCAAAGTAACAATTCAACCAAAGAAAAAAAAAGTAAGAAAAAAAAGCAAAGGAAACAAATTCATTTTAATAATAATGCAATGGATAAAAAAATATTTAAAACCTATTTATACAAAAATTTAAATAACTTTAATTTAAATAGACTTATACAAATTATACCAACAAAGACCAACAAACTGAAACTTAGGTATATTCTTATAACTGATTGATTGATCTGATGATTAATCGATTTAAAGATTTTCCATATAAAAACTAATATGTTCTTACATTTACTTATCGTACAAAATAAAAAAAAATAATAATTTTTGAATATTATAAAGAAAAATATTGAAGAGTAAGACTTTTTATGAGAAAAAGAAAAGAAATCATACAGTTACAAACCCGAGATCAAAGATGATATTCTCTTGCAACGCTTCTCCTATGAAGGAAAAGAGACACTTACAGAAATTTCAGCAGTCAGCCAAGGAAAGTTTAAGCAATGACATCTTAATCATTTAAACAGGTTTAGAGACCATTTTGGAGACTTAGTGAGAAACATGGCTACTTTGGCGACATGACACAGATTCCCGAAAATAATGGAATCTAGGCAAAAATTCAATTGGGAAGGAAGTTGTAGACTTTTTCTGAATTCTCCGTGTGACATCACACTTGGCCGAAACTGATATTAATGAGCCGAGAGCCTGAGACAGGGTAGCCGGTTTTGGAAATCGATCGGGAAATCGACTGGAGGGCCATCAGCACTTGGAAGTGGATATTCCAAGGAATTGCCGGTCGCGTGCCTGGTGAATTTTTTCAGAACCAGTGTGCTTTTGCCTGAAATTGGATCCTACCTTGGAAGTGTAGAGAAATACTACGGTGGTTTGCCCGTAGTGCGAACTAGTAAGATGGTGAGCTTAACGTTGCTGATACAACTGTGGTTACCAATAAAAGTGCTGTTTTTTTTAATCCGGTATCTGTATCACAAATTCGTACAAGTGCTGTGTTTTTTTTTATTTGAGCTGTTATTGTTCAAGCTTTGCTACTTGTTAACTGTCCTGAAGATTTGCGATTAAAGCATCATTTATCGTTATACTCCGTGTTGAACTATTTTCAATTGCACACACTCAGAATTTTTCATAAAATTATTAGGAAAAATAGTCGCCATCTAGTGTAAAATTATGCAAATAAATGAATATATATATTTAAAAATAAATCAAAAAGAAATTGAAAAAAAATCATTAAAAATATGAGAGCCTAAATAAAGAATTTAAAAACAAATACCACACATACACATCAGTAATACAACAAATATTCGATTGTTATTTTTCTGTTTTCTTTTGTTAATGAGTTAACATGTTGATATTCTCTTTTTTTTTATATATGTTTGTATTTAATTTCATTTACTGTAATTTCGCTTTTTTTGATACCTTTTGAAGTTGTTGGATGTAAGTGATTGTTATTCCCGTAAAATATGTTAAAATATCCTATTCTGTTATAAGTGAAATTCAGAATTTTCAAATGTTACATTGTAATTTCGAGAACAGTTTTTGTTGTTACTTTTATTGGTTTTCGTAACAAGGTTAGTACGTTTTTATATTTTGAAATTATATATTCTTGCTGTTTTTTTTATGTATTCTTTCATGTATTTGCTCTCTTTCGTATTTGTCTCGTAGGATAATTTCTTTGCGTATATATATATATATATATATATATATATATGTGTGTGTGTGTGTGTGTGATGCCCGATGTTACTAATTATTCTAATTAAAGAATCAAACCTTGAATATTAACACATTTAATATTGACGTTTCACATTAACAATTATTCCACACACTGGACGAGACATTTCATAATAACATTTAAAAACAAAAATAATTATCATCTTGTAATTTCTAAAATCACTAATCGTCTATATGACTACGAGAGATCTATGTGGCGGTTTCTTTATTTCGATGACTCCAGTCGATTCTCCTTCGAGAGCGTGCTCCCTTCAGTAGCAGAGGCAGCGCCCTCTATAATAAGGTGTTTCTTCTACAAAGCTAAAGTTCGGCCCTCCTGGGAGAAGATGACTTCAGCTTCTTGATTCTAACGAAAGAAAGATCGTCTCAACCTAAAAACAAAGCTAAAAAGAGAAAATTCAAAAGCAGTAACAAGTTGATAATTCGAACAGCGTTTATCAATCTTGGAACATCATCGTCTTCGTAAAATTCTATCGTCTATGAAGTATCATAGTCTTGCTACGTCATTCGCTTCTTTTTTTTTTTTTTCCCATCGTCTTAAAAAAAACATAGATAACTCTAGTCATGTTTGGGGGGAAATAGTCATAATCGGGAAAAATTCATAATTGGTAGATTCACAGTCAAATAAACGAAGCACAATGCGATATTTTATGTTACGCACCATCTTTTTATAAATTCTGCACAAGTTGTAATCCGATGATGATTTATATTTTTGGCAGTACTTTCTAAGGATCCTAGGTGATCTATGTGATACGTATGTAAAGGTAAATCATCTTTATGAATTGGGTGAAGGAATCCTTCCTGCTTTCTTTTTTTTTCGGCGTTTTTTATGAAAAAAACCCCCAATTTTTTTAATCTATAGTACTAAATACTAGCAATTCTCGTAACTGATCTAAGATATCTTCAATCAATGGTAAAAGAAATCTGTCTTTAATCACAACTTTATTTAGCTTTCTATAATCTATGAATATTCGTGGAGTTCCATCTTTTCCCCTAACGATCACAACTGGACAGGAATACTCAGAAGAACAAGTTTCTATAAGTTATTTGAGCATCAACAATCTTATTTTCTGAGAAAAGGTAAACATCGCGGTCGTTTAAATATTGGTTAGTAATTTTTAGTTAAAATATTTAATTCTATGTTAGTTGATTTAATATTCTCAGGTTGGTAATTTCATACAGATTGACGTACTTCATCTTTAATGGATTTTGAAATGTTGTACCCTACATTTTCTTCAATTTCATCAAGATTAATATTAACTGGTAAAACTGATAAAATATTGTTTTCTTCACACAGAGACTTATTTTCTATTGAAAATCCATTTTTATTAATTATAATTTCAGCTTGTGAAATTACATCAAGTCCTATAGAAGTATTATGCAGTATCATACTGTTTTCGAAAACACATATGTCAGTAGTATACTTAAAGTTATCTATCTTTATCTCTCCCCTAAATATACCTATGGGCATTATTTTACAATCTCCTAATACCGATAAAATTAAATTACGCTGATACAGTTCAGAAATAATTAACTTTTAAAAAATATTTTTAGAAATTAACGTAACTTTAATTCCAGTATCTATCAATGAATTAATTTTGTTTCCATACTTAATTGCGGACATTCAGACGCTTTATGCTCAAATTTTTGACATCTGAAACATTTTAAACCTTTATTCTTATGTGTACAAAATTTAGATAAATGTCCTTTAATACAACAATTAAAACAAAGTTTAGTATTCTGTTCATAATAATTTAATCGTTTCTGATTCACAAAATTATCAGGTTTTTGTATTACTTTACTAAAATGATATTTACTTTTTTCTCTCATAAAATCATTTTTATAACCATGTAAACCTTCAGTTTTTCGCGAAATTCACGTAAATCTTTGCAACCGTACAAAACTAATTTATTCTCATTTCTACCGTTAATGCATTAATGCGGTATCTTCAATTCTCCCTCAATTACCCAACTCTTTCATTATAAAATAATATTCCTGTATAGATTCAGATTCTTCCATTTTACGTTTACTCAATATTTCATGCAATTGGGCTGAATTAGTAGTGACCTCGAATTCCTCTATCAACACTTGTTTTAATTACTGATAAGATGTAATATTCAATTCGCTCTTAACAAATAATAAAGCATTACCACCAAGCAATCGTTAAGCGAAAATTAATTTTTGTAGGTCAGATAAATTAAACATGATCGCCGTGCACTCAAACTCGCTCCAACCAAACTGAAATATTTCCATGCAATTCACCATTAAAAGAATAAATAACACTTTCAACGTTTGAAAAGTTTATAGAGATGTTCTGATTTCGAGTGGCGCCATAATCATAACACCACTCTTCAGAATAAGCTGCTGACTCATTAATGTTCTGACTCAGCACTGATGGGTTTTGTTTTGTTTCTACTCCCATTTCACTTTCCATACAGATTGATTCGAATTTTGAATATATTGATAAAGCGAGTTAACATCATTTAATAGAACTAATATTTTCTTGATTATTTCGGTTTTTGTTCCTTGGAATGCAATATTCAGAATATCACAATTGGTAACCAATTCATGTAATGAAAAAGTATCATTAATAGTTTTAATTCAGACTTAAAATTAGAGTCATTTACTGTGAATTCGAAACCAGTGAAGTTTCTTATTCTTTCCGTATTGTTAGCATTGCCATCTGTATCAAAAATAAACTTATGCTAAGTTTTAATATTTTTTTTCTTCGGATTCTTCAGTGCATCGCTTATCACATTAATATCGTCAATCTTCATCTTTAAATTAGAAAATAAGAATAAATCTGACTCATCTCAAAGTCTTGAATTAGTATCCTATAGGTCAACACACATTAGTTCAATAATTGGCACACTTTTTTTAAAAAAAAATTCAATGTTTGCAATTTAATCACGAATCCTATACTATATCACGAGTTTTGCATCATATAATGAGTTTACATCTGATCATGAGCTTAAGTTTATATCCTATTCCCACTTCTAAATAGTGGGATGGCCGATGTTACTAATTATTCTAATTAAAGAATCAAACCTTAAATATTTGCACATTAAATATTGACGTTTCAAATTAACAATTATTCCACACACTGGACGAGACATTTCCCAATAACATTTAGAAACAAAAATAATTATCGTTTTGTAACTTCTAAAATCACAAATCGTCTATATGGCGTCTTCTTTGTTTCCATGACTCCAGTCGACTCTCCATCGAAAGCGTGCTCCCTTCAGTAGCAGAGGCAGCGCCCTCAATGATCGGGTGCTTCCTCTACAAAGATATATATATATATATATATATATATATATGTGTGTGTGTGTGTGTGTGTAATGATTCTCACATAAAATTAAGATTTTATAAGGTTTTCCAAACTCTAACACAGACGCAGAACTAAAGCGTTCATTCCTGTTTTCTGCTCCAATTCCAAAGTATCCTTTAATTTATGTGGTCACGCGTTTCAAAAAATCTTTTGAATTAACTTTTCTAAAGGCATAAATCTGTCGTAAATGATCCCTACTAGATGGATAGACGTCTTGTTAATCCCTCGGAATCTCTTTATTTTATATCATATGAGTACTTCGTGATATGGAGAAATCCCTAGATATCCCTATCTATAAAATCGACTGCTTAGAAAAAATTCTCTCTATTCCCTTCTGTGCTTCTTCAATGTTACCGAGACGGGGAGTTACGTCCCTTACCCAAGTCAAAATATGTATTCTTATTGCTTTCATTTTTTAATTAAATTAATAACTAATCTTAATCGAAAAAGAAGATTGTAGTTAATTTCATCCGGAATCATAAATGCATTTTTTCACGTCGATCACAAAGTGTTTTATATATATATATATACATATATAGCATGAAGCACAATGCGACTGAAGGCCGAAGCATTTAACCTTTAGTAGCAGATGTGATATCCCCTAATATGCAGATTTCACATCGTCTGGCCATGTTGAGTATGAAGTTGTCAATGAGTCTCTAATTCATTGCAGCCCATTCGTCTCGTACAGGCAATCAGAGGTCCGGAATCTTTTTTGGAGGCAATTTACGTGCTGCCAAGCGTATCCCTAGAAAGTTCTAAACTTGCTGGATGAAATTTAGATCAAAAGACTCTGTCAGCCAATTCATGTGCTCAATATCTTCACTGTCCAATAGTACTTCGACAGCTACTGTGCCACGAGCTGGCGAATTATCGTTCATGAAAAGGAACTGTGGATCGTAAAGCCTCTGAAAAGACGTGCATACTACAGGAGAATCTCGTTACAACAGCGGATACCGGTGACTGAACCTCCTTCGAAGATGGAAAGGTTGATAAGGCAACCAATCATGATGCCACCACAAACGAGAACGCAGCGACCTTCAAACCGGTCTTTTTCGATGATTTTGTAGGGGTTATTTTGGGTTCCCCGCTCTGTCCAGATGTGAATGCGTTCAGAATCGCCACTCATACTAAACCAGCTTACATCCGTAAATAATACTCTACCCATTTGATTACCTGTCCAATTCTGGTGTTCCTGGCACAACAGAAAACGTTTTCTCCTACGAGCAGGCGTTAAAGGTACACACCGTACAGGTCGTCGTGCAAATAGACCACCACTGTGTAGCCTCTTGGCCAAGGTAAAATGCGGTATCGGTTGTCTTTTCACCTGTGTCCTAAATCTAGTGATTTTTGCCGCAGCCTGCCGCCTGTTCCTTCTAGCCTGTAGGGAAATATAATGGTCTTCTTCTGGTGTAGTTGAGCGTGGACGACCACTAGTAAATCGTAGAACATCTGTAATTTGAAATTCTTTACAAAGTTGTAAAACGGTCCTGTGATCTATCCCGAACTCCCCAGCCCCACTTGTCACACTTCGGCCTTCCTCTATATTTCCAATGATTCGACATCGGTAAAATCATCCAAATGTCAACTAACAAATTGATTGTTTGGCAGTTCACAATGAGGCAGTAACTCGACGTCGTTTGAAATTATATACGTCGCGCAGTCGATTTCCCAGAAATGCTGAGCCTACACCGTCGGCATGCTTTGTCCCTCTCCGATACCGACTCATTACTTCTAGCAGCATATATGCCCATGTGCTACCGTATCTTACCCTAATTAATATCCTGAATGTGGTCTTTTTCTCCACTCTGCCTCATCGTTCCGTTAATATGCTAATTTTTTTACTCCACCCGTAATTTTTCCTTATTCGTCAGTGTTTTTATATATACAGGGAACAAATAAGCCTTTCTTAACTATTAACGCAGGAAGGTGAAATGATTTAAATGGATATAAAATAATAAAAAAATTTTAATATGGGAAGGAAAATTTATTCATGGAAGTTTTTCTTATTCCCCCCCTCCGGATGAACTCTATTGCTTTCGAATGAGTAAAATAGTCTAAATTGGAAAAGGTAATCATGTAGCGTGAGTTGCTTGACTACTTTCCCTCAGCTGTCATGTGGGCTTACTTTCTGCTCTGATATTTACATTTTCCAACTCTTTTCCATCCAAATGAAGCATGATTAAGCAAATTAGAATTAACATTAGAAATGTAGTGAATGAACATGACAAAATACATATAAAAGCGATGGAGAATTGAATGTTAGAGTTAGTAATAATTTTAAAGTGATGTTAATAATTGACGTAACGTGGTAGTTGAAAATTATATTCCATGATTAATTTTTTATTCCATGATTAAAGCATTATGTAATCTAAAGTAACTAAAATAATATGTTCTCATAAGAATTTACGTATCAAAGAATCTTCTCAATCACTTATTCAACAATTTCAACAATATTTCATTTTTTTATGCTATAAAATTCTATCATCTGTTCATAATGTTATAACAAAATTTAATTTGCTTTATGGAATTTTGAACAAATGCTTCTTTCGAATATTGAAGATACTTTTCTTAACCGGATAAGCTTTGCTTATGGGATCGTATAAATTAAATTACTTAACGACCATAATATTTATTTAAAGGTTGTAATGAAGTTTATGACAGATGGGTATGAAGCAGAAGATATATAAACAAAGTAATTTGCTTATATTTCTTATGAAACTTTTTTGAATATTTTTTATTCTGTAAATTCCCAATAAAATATTTTGCTTATGATAAGTGTTTAAGAAATAAAATGCCGTTAGTTGGAAAAATAACTAATAAATTAAGTCATTTTCTGAGCAATCCTATCATGTGAAATGTAACGAAACAATGAAATAAGATTATTTCTATTTGTTAGCGAAAAATTTCGAATCAGATCTTGACATAAAAGTGATGTAATCAGTATAAAAGATTTGTTATTTGTTCTGAATATAGTCGTAATAAGCTTATCAAAATCACGAAATTAGTGTGTTCGTATAATAAGGAAATGGTAAAGGAAAGTTAAAAAGAAAACAAAATTTATGGAAATTGCTTTTCTTCTAATCCTTTTTATAAAACAAGTAAGGTACAGGCCATTGACCTCAATGAGATTTCATCGCCATTACTTAAGATGCCGAGAAAATAGCGGAACACCGAGACATAGTGTAATTTATTACATTTTTCTATGAATTTTTAATAAATAATAAATTCAAAAGCAAAGTGGATTTCTTAAAGGAATAAATGCTGTGGGCAATATGTTTGAGCAAGAGAATCGGGCTTTTGTTTGTACGAGTCACTGTGATAAACCAAAATATATTGATAAATTTTAATAGGTGTTATTAAATTTTAAGAAATGTAGAACAGAATATTGCTTTTCGGCTTATATACTACACAGTTTAGATTGATAAATTATTTTTACTTCCTATTTATATCTCTATTTTATTCTTCTTATTTTTTTATTAACTACAGTGTACCATCAATGTTTTTTTTCTGCTTTAAATTTATAAAACTTTCATTCTCATATCAGAAGCTTCACAGTTTTTTAAAAAAAACATTTGATTCCTTATTATATTTTTATTAGCTTCTCAATGTTAAACATTCTCATTAGAAATCCATGCTAATATTGAAATCCTGCTAATATTTTGAGATTTATTAATGCTCGAAATGTTGTACAACTTTATATATATATATATATATATATATATAACATAAATTATCAAGATAGAGATTTATAGAAAAATATTTTTTTTTGCCATTTACGTAATAACGTATGATTAATATATATATATATATATTCTGTTTCACAGAAAAATATTTAAATTGGACGTATTTTTAAATTTTAGGAAGAAATTTTAATTCGAAAGTTTTGAAACTGATAAAAATTTTATGACTTATTTACAAAAAAGCAGAATATTTTATTCTCAGACATTGTTTTATTTCGGGAGATGCACTAATTTTTTGAAGTGGAGTAAGAATTTTATTTCTAACTTTAGTAGTTTTAAATAAAAGTGAATCGAATTTAACCTTATTAACATTTTTTAAATTCTAAAATAGACTTTCAATTCGCTGATTTTTAAGAATAAAACAATGGCATTTTTACTGTAAAATAACGAGTTGTAACATATTTAATTTTTAATTTCTGATATTTTTAAATGTATTTATGAAGTAAGTTAAATAATTGTATAAGAGCTGTTTATCACCACAAATGCAAGAGTAAAACACACTTTTTTTCTATAAAAAATATTGATCATAGAGTTTTTATTCTACTTAGTTTATGCAACTGTTATTTATATTGAAATTTTGTATTTCTGATTGAACTAAAGTTACACATTTGCTTTGTATTAAATATGGAAAAAAATATTAATCATATAAGATAAGAAAATTGCCTAAAACTTCATTTATTCGAAGTTACATTTCGAAGCAGTAGAATTAAAATAATCGAGGATAGATACTCAATGGATTTTAAATATCAGCCCCTCTGTACGATGGGTCTTCAATGGCATCTGGATTAACAGACTTAAATACAGCAATAAGCAAATCAGTCGAAATCATTTTTTTTTTCGTATTTCCATTTTACACATATGCAAACAAATACATACACACACAAACACGGACGCAAGCACGCACGCAGATACACGTATACATACATACATATATATACATACATGCATATATACATACATGCATATATACATACATG
>BMAW01034875.1:493606-524455 GCA_019974015.1 Nephila pilipes | reverse complement strand
ATACATTGAATGTTGTAACAGGTTTTAGACGGTAAAACTGGGTTATTCTAGAATTATAGGCTTATCTATCACCATCAACGAAATATAATATTAAAATTGGTTGTAATACCGCAAATACTAATTGAAAAAATTCTGAAAATTGAAATCCAAAAATTAAAATTAAAAAGAAAGACACCAAAAGCGAAAAAATGTTAAAAAACCAATGGCAAAAAAAAAAAAAAAAAGTAAATAAATAAAGATTTTCCAAGTATATCATTTCACGTGTATTAATATTACATGAAGTAATGCAAAGTAAAGAAATGATATTTAAAAGCGTACAAAATATATATAAATTAAATTTTGAAAACATATTTACTTAATTTTAAATACCCATTAGTGCTTTATTTAAAATCATAAAATACTTGAAAATGCATAAAAAAAGAATTTAAAATAGGCTGCGTAGCCAAATATAATGCTATCTTCCCACGCGACGAAATAAATTTTATTCCTCGCCTAAGTAGAAGCACTAAATAATAAACAATTTTTATATGTTTCCAGAATGCCAACAATAATTCCAGAAAATGCCAATAAAAATCATAGTCCGGCACAACTTACAGGGAATATTGGAACAAAAACTACATTTAAAAACTTGCAAAACCAAAATTAAAAAAAAAAAAAAAAAGAATTCTAAAAGAAATTAATAATTCATAGCGAGATTTAAGAAACGAAAGAATCAGAATATATCAAGGCTATGTATCAAGTGATTTCATAACTGAATCTTAAAAGAATATGTTTTAGGAAAAGCATCTAAATAGTGAAATTAAACATAATTAAAAAAAATAAATAAATGTTATAAAAATAAAAGGTGGCGTACATATTAATATTCCTTTTAAACATTTTTAAGGGCATTTTGATTGAGGAGAGAAAAGTAAATGAAAAGAAATTAAAGTTGTTATTTTTGAACTATTTTTCTTATAACAGTTATTATATTGTATGAGGTAAATATATCGTACATAAATTACCATAAAATGATTCGTAACTGTATAGAAAATTCAGATAATTTAAATTTTGTACTTGAAATATCATTAGGTTATTTGACAATAGAAAACTGCGAAAGATGTTCCAAAAATAAAAGTTCACTTGTCTTAAATTTAATTTCAAGGTACCTTTATTCAGAATCATTTTAAAATACACCTTAGAATTTCTTTAAAATTGTAATTTTTTTCGTCTGAAGAACTGCTAAAACGAAACACTGAATCTATAGTGCATTAAAATCCAACAAAAAGAAAAGAAAAAAAACAAGTAAAGGTAGGAAAAAAAGAAGTAAGGGTTAGCAGCTTGAAAATGAAAATACTCTAATCTCATTGAAAAGGTGGAAAGTCAATCAAACGGAAATAAAATATGCACAAAAGAATAATGGGATTATGAAAACTCATTTTTTTTTATCTTAAGGAAGGGAAAAAAAACTTAATGCTTAGAAAGGTTTGAAAATGATCAAAAGTTCCTGTTCATACATTTGGCGTATTATTTTTTTTATCATTTTATCACTTAATCTTCAATGCAGAATGGAATGATTAAAAATTCTTCTATGTAATAAATTGGAAACTTTATAATGAAACCGGATACCAAGTATCAAAACTCTTTAAAGCAAAATTCCTTTATTCAGCAAAAAATAAATTCACATGAACTATGGAAATCTTATTTTTAACTCTAATCTCATTTTAATGGAGTTTTTTTTTATCTATATAAGTTAAGTTTGCTAGAAGTTAAATAGATTCTTGAGAGTATGCAAACACTTAGCTAAATTATACAATTAGTTAAGAAATTGGAAAATCATTTTTAATTATCCATCTCAAATTCACATAATCTTACACGTATAATATAATGCTAATTATTTGGTTGCAGAAATTTACATTAAATTACTTTAAATGTAGTAAACTTCTATATTTTTCGTCGGTATAATTACATTAAAGAATTTAATTTTATAACAAACTGAAATCTTTAGCCGCATGTCATTCCAAATGTCCGCATGTCACTAAGATGTCATTCCAATAACTAAACTTTACGAAGTCTTGAGAAAAGGAAAAACTTGAGCTGCTATTAAATAAATAATATACTGATTCATATTTAAAAGAAATAAGAACAAAAATATTTCTAACATTTTCGTTTTGTTTGATATATAAAGTATAAGATAATTCCAGGGTTACTTAAAAAAGAGAAAACTTACGCGAACAAATTCATACTGATCCGTAAATGTAGTATGTTTAACCTTCTTCAAATTTGTTTCAGATAAAACTATGTAACCAAACTCTATTTGTTTAAAACTAATTTTTCATGCAACATGATGGATTGAATAACTGTTTGATGTGCTGAAATTAATTTGAAGTACATGACATATTCTGATCGTGATAATTTTTTTCACTTTGTTTTTCTCACGTGGATAAACATTTTAATAGCTAATTATAATTTAAACGGTAAAAATGTGAAGAAATGTTGATGCATTTTGGTGTTGATATTTAAAGAAATCTGCTGCAAAGAATAAATAATAGTTTGAATTTTATGAGCGCTGCGTAATTTATGAAAATATAAACTTTGAAATGTTTTCCTTTAAAATGGAATTTTTTTTTTATGTGAAAAGGGGGAAAGGGGCTTAGAAATTTACATATTAAAAGCATGGAAACAAGTTACTGTTTTATCATTTTCATAAGGATTAAATATTTAACAGCTCCATTTCCTTGTTACTTCAATATTTATTTAGATCATTGAACTAATGAGGAAAATTTTTAAAAAAATATTACTTTTACCTAGCTTATAATATAGGAAAATAAGATACAGGATTAAGATCGTAATTTTTATTCCTAAAATTTGATAATTTAAAAATGTATTGAGACAAAACCTTTATAACCTTGATTTTACTAGAGAATACGATACATGTATGATAATTTCCGAATATAGTTTTGTATTATGTTATTTTAAGATGATGTAATGTAAGGAAAAATTAAGAATATCAATCTTCTCATTTCTACTTCAATTCTGGATTATTTTAAGGTAATTTTCAAAATCTAATACTTTGCTCAATAGATTTGCCTCGTGTCAATTTTATCTGACTCGTCTGTCATCATAAATATTGGTCTAATCGTAAATCTAAATTTCAATTTAAGTCCTCGCACAAATAAAGTGAAATAGTCACATACCAAGATTTCAAGAATTTAGTTAATTACTTTTCGAAATGTTATTTATCATTTCTCTAACAAGGAGGAAGGCTGTTTACCAGATCAGTTTAATAACTTCTGTAAGAAATCAAAAAATACTGTTAGCAGAAAACAATGTGCGTAAATCCACCAAGGAGCAATTCGACCTGGCAGCGTCAGTTGCCAGTCTATGTAAATCACATAGATAAGCAAGAAATCCCGCACGCTATTCTAAGCCTTCGAACTAGCCATCTTCCCACTACTGTACCCTCAAATTCAATTCTCAGTCATTTTTATACTATTTGATTACACATAATTACTCTACTTTTAAAGTATACCTCAATTGTGTTACTACGTTTGATTCCGTTAGAAAGAAACTAGATACAAATATTGCCACATAGAACAATCAGGTAAATTAAATAAGAGTGCGGAATAATCCCTACTCGAGACTTTATCCAACAAACTAATTCAGAACAATCCGTTTGATAAAAATAATTAAAGTATGATTTGACTTTAAATTAACAAGAACCAAATCCCGGCTCCTGCGCCATTGCGAGTTTCGCTACAATTTAAATTCAGAAAGCAACTTCAGATGTTAGTTCAAGGAAATTTGGCGAATAGTTCCTGTTGCTAACTTTTCTAAAATTTAGTTTGTTATCTCAATACGAATCGTATTTTAATTGACTAATTTCGTACGGTAAAACGAATTCTAAAATTTTTAACTTGGAAAAGTTCTCATGCCAGTTAAAGTATTAATACTAGCTAAAGTGTTAATCTGTGAAGATACATTATGTTTAATTTATGGTTTAAATGTTTAATTTAGTACATAATAACATCTTTATTCAAGAACATTCAACAGCAAAAAGAAATTAACATGAATTTTAGCAATTGAAACCGCAAACATAATTATAATAAAATTGTATTTATAATATAGAGTTAACACTATTACTATAAGTATGAGTTCTGTGTTTTTTAACACAATAAAACTTCTATAATCGAATAATTTCCCGATTAAAAGTTTTCGTTGAGTGGCGGGTTCGAGCCTTGACCACTAAAGACTCATCTTGTAGCCGGGGCTAATGCAAGATAAATCGGTCGGGGCTCAAAGTCCTCCCGTTGGTGTGGTGGGGAAGTTAGGAGAGCGTGGTGCCAAATCAGGTTTTCTCTTCGTCACTTAAATGAGATTCAAAATTATGAGGTCCGTCTCAAATATCCCTCGTGCTCCTTCTAGTGTGAAGTTAATAAAACTAAACCAAATAGACTATGTTGGAAGAGGACGTAGTATTTTTTTTACTCTAGTTTAAGTTTCAGGAAAGTAATTGAGCCTGGTCATATCTTAGATGTTATTTTGTGTACGGCCCCCCCCCCCCTTCTCTTATAGCTGTCTCTCTAAAATTATATAAATACATTTAGGTGAAATGCTCAAAATCACCAATCGGGACGATTGAACAGCATGATTTACGAAAAAGCAGTAGTGAATAGTTGAAAGTAATTATTTTAAGTTTTTACTACGTTTTATTTTCATTACACTATGCACTGAAATTATATGATTTTCATACTGAAAAAATATTATTAGGACAACGAAAAGGCTGATACAATGAAAATTAATAAATTAGAATATGTTGAGTTCTTATGAGAGACAGCTATGGCATATTTGCGATGATTATTTACTCCATATGTAAAGCGATAGTATATTAAAATAATAGTTTCAAAAATATTTGGTTTGTTTTTATCAACGTCAAACTGGAAGCAACATGAGGTCTATCAGTGACGGCCCCCATAATTTTGAGCCTCGTTCAAGTGACGAGAGCGACACCTGAGTTGGCACCCCCTCTCCTAACTTCCACACCACGCCTTCGGTGGAGATTCTTGAGCCACAACAGATTTAACATGCATCAGCCGCGGCTACACGGCGGCTCTTCAGTGGCAACAAGGCTCGAATCCTCGACTATGACTACTAGGCTACAGTGACCAAAATTTTGAAAAGAGGATGACTCAAAATGTGTTTTGAATACTCGCATATAGATAGTTTCTGAATCTGAATGAGATCTGTCAACATTTTTCAAGAAAATTTCATCACCACAAAGTCAAGCAAACAAATGGTTGGTGCATAAAGGATTTTATTTCAGGCACGTTCGGCGACAACGATGCAGTTATTTAGGTTCATAGTAATTGTTAAAATTAGGTTTTTTTTGGAAACTATAAAAATACCCGCTGTCTGAGAGGTTTTTCATTAAAAAAGTTCTTTTAATTTCATGTAAGCAATTCTTTCCAAAAAGGCGATCAAAAATTTTTCTTAAGCAAATAGTAAATATATGTAGATGCAGTGTATTTTTTTTAATGAAAAATTCCTTCCATATTTACTGGATTTGAATTATTTACATTTTTTAAAATAAATTTAAATTTCTACTTTTTTTTACAGAAGTATTAAAAGATCCATTTGAACGAGGTGAAATTTGTAGGTAAAATACGAGTAAAAATCAATTATGAAAATGAGGGCAAATTAAAAAAGATTTAAATATAAAAGCTTGATTGTTGCTTCAAATAGCTCAGTCTAGATCTAGAATCAAGGTCATTTTTAAAACGTTTTTATGTATTTCACTTGGTGTGTGTGTGTATCAGTGTGTCATCAGATTTTAGATCGTTAATTTAATCAATTTCTCATTAAGCTAGAGCTCTGAAACTTTGGGTATCGTTTTTCTCGCCTAACAATGTAATATTTAGACATTTGTGACAAGTTTTAACTAATATTTCAATACTTTTTTAATAATGCAGTTCAGCCCAACCACTTGGCTCGATTTCAAAAATTGCCAAACTTGGCGATTTACTTTGGCTGTATATTAAGTTTGCGAAACGGACCAGTGTAGTCACATTTGGCAAAATACCGCCAAATAATTCCTATTGCCAAGGTGGTTGGGTGCATTCTGACCATTTAGTTTACCTGATAAAGTAATTAATTTTTGTTAGTTTTGTTATGTATTTCATTTGGTGTCTGTCTACCAGTCTCTGTGTGTATCAGTGTGTCATCAAATTAAATTTAACCAACTTCCCATCAAGCTACAGCTCTGAAACTTTGGGAATCGTTCTTACTCGTCTAACAATGCAATATTTAGACATTTGCGACAGTTTTAACAAATATTTCAATAACTTTTTTTAATAAACTTTGCCACCATATTAAAACGTTGGTTTTTATCTCGAATTATTTAATCTCATTTTAATACTTTTCATTGTTTGTAATATTTGCTTTGTTATTTTATAATGCCTATTCTTGAATTAGTAATTTGTATACTTAAATGTGGTATATTCTTCCATGTTTGGTATTGGAAAATAATGACCTTTTATTCTTCGGAAGGAATCAATAGTTTTTTCCACTTAATTTTATGCAAATATGTGTCATTTCTACCAACGGCTATTATTCCTTAGTAGATAAAAATCAATATATATATATATATATATATATATATATATATATATATATATGCACTGTAATCCACAATTTTATATGCATATCTTTTTCAAATATTTGAACAATTAATGAGAATTATTGATTTCTAAATTATAACTTTTATTCTTTTAAAAATTATTACATATTTTTATTATTGACTTTCTCTTTGAGTTTAATTTAGAAACGTGTCTGAAAAATAGTTTTTTAAGAAACTCAGGAACGAAAAAAATATTTGGAGTACAATGATTAATGACTTGGAATACTTATTTGTAGAACGTAAATAAAATAAACTTACATTATATTAATTTTTTTTTTGAAAATTTTAATGTTTAAATATTAAATTGACATATTTGCCTAGGAAAGAACTGGAAAGAAAAAAAAATGTTTCCTCATACTACGAATGCTTACGAAGAAAATTTAATTATTTTTACTTTCTCCGTATCAATAATATTAGTTTAAGTCTGATCAGGTATTAAACAATTAAAAAGTTTCCCAATTCCATTTTTACATGATTTCAGTTTATAAAATATTTCAGGAATCATTAATGTATCCCAATATTAGAACAAAAATACTAATATAAGAATCTACCACAATTAGTGAAACGTATTTCATATCTTCGATTGATAAATAGCTCAATACATGGAAGGAAGCAGAGAGACTGGTGTGTATACACGGATAGAAAGGTAAAATTATTTTAAAGTTCTATTAAATTTCCTCTATTATTAAATACACTAAAAGCTACATACAACTACAATAGAATTTGAGAAATCTTAATATTCTTTTAGTTTTAGAACTTAAAAGATCACAGAGCGAGTCTCAGAATCATGAAATCATGACTTTCCTCACTGAAATACTAAGAAAAAGTTCTATTGATGAAATGGCTTACTTTTAGATCATTAAGGAATTATTGGCAAATTATATTGGAAAACTATTTGAAAATTATGTTTCATAATTCATATTATAATATTCCTCTCGTAAGTAAGACATTGACGAAAGTTTTCAAATTTCCTGTGAATTTTCTGTGAAGTCTGCGAATTTCCAGAATATAATTTCTAAAAAAAAAAAAAGATCTCAATTTTTTCGAAATATTACAAGATTATTTATGCCTATAAATTGGAGACTTCAAAAATAATTTTTATGAAATAATATATTTTCTCTTATTATATTTGCATGATATGAGAGTTTATTCTATTAAATAATATTAATGTACTTGGAATTGTGTGTTATTTTGAGATCTGTGAGTTACACTACTTTTCAGTAACAAGACTTATACTCAATTTACTTTTTGGTGAATTGGCGAAGTGAATGGGAATTTTGCTCCATTCATTAATATTTTTATCATAACTTAAATGAATGCATTTATTACCTTTTGGAAGATTAAGCTTAAAACACGCTAATCACTACTTTTCTATATTTTGCGTTTTAATTCAAATTGGAACAAACCTGATGTTTATGTGTAGAATAAATGTAAATAATAATTACAGATGGTAGCAACATTTTCAAATATAATATGATCAGGATCCAATAATGAACAGAATTTATTGTCAACTTTCACAATACAAATGTTATGATAATTATCGTAAGTGAATAAGCTTTCGTTTATTTGCATCTTGGCAAGCGTAAACATCCGCCATGTTTGAAACGGAATCTTCAATTTTTAGGTAGCATGACCCGTTGTCCACAAGCACAACTGCGGGAAGCCCAAATATCCATTTTCAGAAAGGGAGCAATACATTAACAATTTCATAAAAAAAGGCAATAGTGTGCCCGTATAAAGGGTACTTTCCTTGATGAATACGTTGTGGACGAATGAAAGAGTAAAAATATATTTGCATTTCTCTACATTAATTATCACAGTAAAGCTTAAGAAATCCTGCCCTGGAACTTAAATCTTTCTTAAAATCAACATCAAATATATTTAAGCAAATTTACTTTTCAGTAAAATATAATATCACGTAATTTTTTTATTTTCAGAAGATCATTCCTTTTTTTTAAATAATAAATTAAAATAAGGAAGAAATATGCATTTTCTTGAACACACGTACAGAAACCTAAAAATTACTAGATGTCCTGTTTTTACTAGAAAAATAAATTTCCTAGTTAATAATAATCAAACTATAGATACTGTACTGCATTTTTAAAACCCTAGCTACCTGAGATCACGAGTGACATTATTTAGTCTAAAAAGTAACAATATTTATACCAGAAATATCCAAGAAATAATGAGAATAAAAAAAAAAAATTATTTACTCATCCCCTTCAATCGAAGCGGGATGTTTTTACATTGGAATTTTTTTCGCTTTTGAACCAGACTTTTCCGGGGGAAAATTTCAGTGTTTTCGATCGGTCAATATAAATTTATGAAGACGATTTGAAAGATTTACTGATTTGTGGACGTCATTTGCCTCCCCTGTGGGATGGGAGGATGTATTTAACCTATAGCAATAACCATCTGTTTTGTACCTTAATTCTTGGTGCCGAGAAATAAGAATAAAACAGAAAGAAACAAATGCACAACCTTATAGTTATGATACACAGCGCCAGAAAACAATCAAATCGATCAAGTAAAGGAAGGCTAACTCAAATGAAAGATGAATGTTCCTCGTATTATGGTTGGGGTAGGGAGGTTCGCCGGTGGGACTCGATTACATTAGGGAGGGAAGAAGGCCGAGAATAGAAGTAAGATTTTTTCCCCTCCAGCTATCCATCGCTTGCCGTATGTCAGTGACAGAAAACAGCGTGTCATGATCAGGTGTGTAGAATAGGGTTTTTGCTGTAGACGTCGTTTATTTCGTATATACAGAAATAAATTTAGACATAATTTTCGTGTTGGTAGAGCACGCGAGTTTTGTTGAATGCTTCGGTAAAACAACCAAGAAACTGTCGGATGAAGAATTTATATTTACTTCTAAGAGAAATCAGTAGGAATAGTTTCAGAAATATTCGGTTCTGAAATTTTTATTTTTTAGAAATCCTGTAAGTATTTGGAGAAAAAAAGTACAAGAGAGTTTTCAGGAAAGAAGTTTAATTTGTTTCATAAAATTAATGCTCTTGATGGAATTGTTGGAAATTAAAGCTAAAATTACATACATTCAATTGTTTAAAATGAAAAATACAAAATATATCAAATATTGTGTTTTGTTAATAATTATTGAATATAAATGAGCTCCCCTCGCTCTGTTAAAGTAATTCATTAGAAAAGTTTGTTTTTTAAACATTAGTATCACGTAGCTGATACATTACTACTATAAAATGATATTTTATCTCCGTAGTTGTCATCATAAGTATATATATCTGTCAGTATGAATTATCACTAGTTCATATTTTAAATAAACTTTGCGGCGGTCGCGAAGTGGCAGCGTTGATTCGAACCCTGGACCAGTGGGTCCGAAGAAGAGTTGATCGCTTGTTGTCATGCCCTAACCAACTAGGCTAAAAAGACGACTAATCAGGCTAGTTGGTTAGGCTAAAAAGACGACTAATCAGGCTAGTTGGTTAGGCTAAAAAGACGACTAATCAGGCTAGTTGGTTAGGCATTTTAACCTCTGGCGCTGCTGTAGAAGGGAGTCGCTACACACTCCCCCTCCCCCTCTAGTATTATCGCAACATGATGATGCGGAATGGAGATGATACGTTGGTATTTTGTACAGAAGTTTTTTTTACCCCAGCCATTACTGTAATAGATATGCAACCCCTCCCTGTTGAATTGAATTTTGCTTGGGATAGTTTCCATTTTTGAATCATCGGCTGTCTCTTATTGAGTGGCGGGTCTCGTCGACACGTGCGCCAGAGCCGGAATATCACTAGTTGCGATTTGTATGCGTTTGTCTTAGTTAGACATACAAAGGCAAGTGCTTTTGCATCGGGGCCATATACAATCAGTAGGTATAGGATGTGCTGCCATCTAGTGATCACGTCCTGAGTCACCACTGCTGCTGGCCAATTTATCTCTCAAACGTTGTTATTATTTCAGGACAAAATAATGAACAGCCGGGATGGTTTCAGGAACAAATATTATTTAATGCTCGACACGTTATTTAATGCTCGACACGTTCAAATATTCAGTTTCTTAGGATTTTATGAAAAAACGAAATTATTTCTGAGAAATATTCCCAGTAAATAAAATTGAGCATAATTAGTAAACACTTAAAATGATCTGAGTAATGAATAATTCTATTTTAACATTTCTGTTCATAAATCAGAAGTGTGAAGGAATCTTTGGTGAATGTGAAAGGGGATTTATTTAGTTAATCAGACTTAGAGTCATTTTTTTTTTTGAGGAAACGAATACAGTACAGCTCAAGAAAAATTTTGATAAAAAATTAATCTGAATAATAATTTTATAAATTATTGTAATCACGATAGCATTTATAATTATTTCATTTTAAATGTTTTTCTATAACATGGTAATATAAAATATAAGTATAAGTATACATAAAGCTGCAATATTTGCAAGAATTTTTTAGAAAATGGGAATAAACCATGCTATAAAATATGTTTTCAAGTAATTCATAAGAAATAATAAGACTTTCTATATTAATCTATTTAGGCATGATGTGTATTATTTAAATCAATGTTTTTAATATTTAGCTGGGTAAATGTTTGATGAAGGAAACGTTCTGAAAACTGGAAATGATTAGTTTTTTTTTTATTCGTAGCAAATGTTAGGACAATTTACATATTTTTAAGGGATCTAAATAAACAACGAAATGGCCAGACTTTAACTGAAGAGTTTATGTATGTAGAGTTGAAGATATAATTCAGTGTTTAACGAAATTGGATGAATTGGAAAATTTGCATAATCTGATTTAAAATCCTGAAATTTCACATTTTCTATTGGTCCTACAAGTAACAATTGGATCGGAAGCATTTTTTGGTAATACACCGAAGTCTTCTAACAAATTCAAAATGTACAGAGCAGCGGTCATGGTAATACGATTGGTCAAGGTGACGAACACATTCTTTCGAGTCGTGGCTTCCTTCTGTTACTAGAAGGGTCTTTTTTACCCTACACACCCTCATGAGTGGGGCTGAGGCACATTGAATCTCTGTGGTGTGACGTTAATAAACATTCATTCAGATAACTAAATCAGTCATTCAGAAATATTATTAATGCATATTCTTATATCTCTTTCAAAATTTAAGGAGCTTTATACAACAAGTAAAAAGTCGGTGCAATTTTTTTAGTTTAAGAAACTCATATTTGCAAAATTTCAATAACACATATTTTTAAGATTTTATTTTCCTTCAAACTGTTACATTAACTGAATTGTATTTAATTGAAAACAGTTAAAATATTTATCAACTTTTTTTATACTTGTTGACATAACATATCTTCAAAAAATCTATTTATATGTCAGTTTGTTCAATGAGTTTTCGATCAGCAAAATTCAGTAAAAAGTATTTTTTCTACTGTAAGTAAAATCAAATATAAAGTGAGAAGGATTAAAATGTTTTTAATCTTATTAAATAATGTTAAAGAGGAATTTTTTTACCATAAAATTCTTTACAACTGTGTCTCTTTTGGGTCAAAGAAGCTTATGAAATTTGCAAATTATTTTTCTCCAGAAAAAAAAAAAAAAAAAAAAAAAAAAAAAACCCACCAGTTATTATTTTTTTTTAATTTTAAGTTTCCATTAAATCTGGTACCTTAAATATACACAAATGTGATAAAATTATTGTAAAATTAATTTTAAAATTTTTATTTTATTTGCATGGCTTTTCTGTAGAATGAATTCAAAATTTTCAGCTTTAAAAAAAAAAAAAGAAATTCACTTGATTATTAAGGTTCTCGTCTATTCGACATTTTGATTTCGTCAGCTTAAAGTTAATCCTATGGAATTTCGACTTGAATTCTTCCTTCTTTACTATTTGATCTATTTGAATGCAATAAAGTGCATCTGAAAGAGCAAACAATAATGAATGCTTCTGTGGAATTACTTTTTCCCTCCGATTTTCAAAAACATTTTTATTCTTATATTAAACATTTTTATTATTATTATTAATGATTCGTTTTTGAGTTTTCCAATATTTAAAGAATATTTTAAAATATTTTTAAGGATCGGAGGAAAAAAGTAATTTTACAGAAGTATTCATTATTGTTTGCTCTTTCAGATGCACTTTATTGCATTCAAATAGATCAAATAGTAAAGATGGGAGAATTCAAGTAGAATTTCCATAGGATTAACATAACGTTCACGAAATCAAAATGGCGGGTAGACGGGAACCTTAAGCAAGAAATTTTGTTTCATAAGAAAATGAATTCGTGTATTGTTTCGTGATTTGAAATTGCAACGTAAATATAAATTTCTCAAGTTAAAAAGGTGTTAGAGAGAGTGTATGAGAGTGAAAGGAAATTTGATCTGGAAATATGTGTTTTAATCTGGAAAGCAGTTTTTTAACAAAAAGCAGAAAAAAATATGGCTAAAACGGTAATTTAATAATGACAATCATCTAATTTCGAGATAGACATGTTTATTGCATTTTTTCTCGTCATTTTAAAGCAGATATTGTTAGTAATATTGTAACACATCCCTATTACCTAACCCTTCTGTCACTTGAAATCCCAAACTAAAGTCTCTAGCTTAAATAGAAACATAGATATACCAAGTTTCAATCACCTAAACTGTCTCAAGCTATCAATTCAATCACTCAATTATTAATGTTGTTAAAGTAAATGCTTCCTAAATTTTCTATCATTTTAAATCACAAATTAATTCTCTTCAAATTCTATTCCCGAAAACTTGATATTGTAGGTAAATCTTCAAATTCTTGTCAACGTCAAACAACAACAACCTTAAGGCATACCGACCTTTCTCTGCTATTTTAATATATTTAATTTGGCAAAATGTTTTCTGATGTCTAAAAATACATCCATACGATTCGGATACTATTTAAAAAAAAAGACAGATAGTTTTTACTAAATTTGGTCTTTCAGTCGGCAATAATTAAGGGATAGGGAATCTCTAGAATCAACAAACGCTTTAAAAACTGGTCAAATATAGGTTGTAACGCTTCGACTTTAATTGCAGGACGATGAGGCAAAAAAGTATACTTCATGTTTCGGTTCTTCTCTCTGTTACTGCTTCAATTATTTTATTAACTTCCAAATTATCAAGTATTTCAAGACAGGAAGTGATAATACCAGGTGAATGAAGCCAACGACGAACTGGTAGTCTTTCTAAGATTCGTCGACACGCGAGTTTTAAGCATAAATTGCAGCGAAGGCCAAATTTAAAATACACAATTACGATAACGACTACGATAATTAGATTAACTGTCGACTAAAAAATAAATTACACCAGTTTCTCTCTTTTTTCCCTTTTACGATCTCTACATAATATCCCCGAAACTATTGGAGGTCTAAATTTTAATTGGCATTGTCGCAATGCGACCTAATTTAAGCATTATAAAGGAAAAATAAAATTGGACCACATCTGTCCATCAACACATTTCTTGGTCTTTAATATAAGTGATTTCGATGATTAAATATATAAACATTGTTTCTAGGGATTTTCGGAAAATCTACATTAAAAATGCCGTTTGTTTTTCTAATACAGTTTGAAAGAAAATCAGCCTTTTTTCAAATTTTTGATCCAAGATTTCCTGCATATTATTAATTTGTGACTCATTTTTTAATACCGCTCAATAGTTTTCAGTATTAGTAGCTCGAAATCTTCGTCTTGCTTCCAGTAATGTTAAGTGTTGCCTGCTTTTCAATTCCAATATTTACTTTTCTTTAATATAAATAGAACATTATGAAAAGTTAGCTGGATGATTTCCTTTTCAATTTATACCGCTTTCATTAGCTGTACATTCCCCTATATAGGATATGCCGCAATTTACTCAAGTTTCAGGTTGTTGACAAAATTGAGATTGATGTAGGAAACTAAAACATTTAGAGTATTGTCTAAGTAAATCTAATAAAGTTATACCTAATTAATAGTGATACGCAAAATTAGTATAATAATACATATCTAGTTTTAATAATATCAAAAGAGAAATATTTTGGGAGATTTTGTTGTGGTTGAATTTTCCAATACAGTACGTCGAACAGGAAGGGGCATAACTGCTTCGTTACTTACAATGGACTCAAAGGAGTTAAATTGCCTAATCCAGACAAATTAAACTGAAAATAATTTCATAAAGTTACCATTTTCAGAAAAAACTTCCAACCTTAAATTTAGAGAATAAAAGCACGATACTTGTTAATTGATACTACAAAAAACGTTGCGTTTATTCATCAAGAATTTTGTTATACACTGTAGATTATATCAGAAAATTTTCCGAATACTACTCGAGAGTTTAAATTCCATGCTATCTTGAATAAATATATTCATGATAATAACATTGGAAAATTTGTATTTAATAAAAACGTAAACTTTCTTTGAAACTTTTTCTTGTATGTAAATTTCATCGATATTCAACTATTAATATACAATTTTAAAGCTTATTTACTTAATAAAAATTTTTCGTTAAAACGAAACATTTCAGTTTTTCTAAATGAAAAAAACAACATGTTTAATCATCTACTCTTTTAATTTTTATACTAAATATAAATATTTTTAATAGTTGAAATTATATTTCAATTAGAGTATTAAGGAAATAGAAACCAATAAATTCAATCAACTTCCAAAATATTTAGAATGAACATGATTTTGAACAGTCGACTATATTCCTATTTGAAATACAGTAATAAAATAGCTATGTGAAAATATTTGTTTTTGTTTTTATTGAACCATTAATCTTTCGATTTCCACAAAAAAGCTAATTTTTTTTGACATTGTCTTTATAAATAAGGGAAAAGAATGCGTTATTCTTTTCACGCTATGATCGGCAAAGCAGAATGGTTTGCCGTTTGCATTTATAGCTCCGTTATCTGATGCTATACAATTGTAACAAATTTTCTTTATCTTTCCTATTTATGTAGCAGGAAAAAGATTTGCTGAAATGGTTTTCTTTTCAAATGGCTAAAAATTGTCCTAAATGATTACCTTTATCCTCTGAATGTTCTCAATGAATTCCTTTTTGAAACCAAATGTAAGATAAAGCGATGGAAAATGTTCAAAAAATGCTTCTAGTAGTGTTCCAACTCAAAAGTATAAGATACACAAAATAAGAACAGAATTACATTTGAGTTGTATATGCAAAGAATGTTGATGATAGAAACTGACAAATTTGAGAATCAGTATGATGGAAAAGATACCAGATAATTGAATTCGGTAAGTTAAAAAAATACCCAAAAAATACATTGTTTGTCTTTTAACGGATAAATTTAAACAGGAAAAATTGACAATTTTTAAGAAAATTTCCTGTTTGAGAACCTTCTATTTTGTGGAGAATATTTAAATGAAACTTTTTATACAATTAACGTACGTACATACGTACAGTTAACATATGTCCAACCATTAGACATTTTTTTACTGATTTTCACTTCATATATTAGTATTCTAAACATTTTTTTCTGTACATAATTCATTTCACATTATGATGAAGTTTTACAGTCTTTCATGACAGTAATATTAATTAATTAATTCAAATCTGCGGCATTTTTAATCCGTGATGGGAAAAAAATCAGTCTTCAACGCATTGTTTAACTATTTCGGAACAAATGCATAAAAATAAATTCTATTAATATCTATTTCTAATAAAACCTTAGAAAAATGTTTATGCAATTATTTTTGGCAGGTTCGTAATTGAGACGGAATTGCCATTATATACTTTTAACTATAAATTATTTTGTATTTTAAATTACACTCTAAAAAAAAAAAAAAAAAAAAAAAAAAAAGAGTTGTCCGATTGAGATAAATATAGTTGGATGTGCAGAATATACACAGAAAAACAAACGATTAAGATTTTAGAACAATAGAGTGAGATTTACTTCAGAGTTTGGTCGTTACAAACGGAGGAAGTCAATAAGGCGTTTGTCCACCTTTAGTTGGGATGCAAGCTGTCACAGGAGTGGAATAGATTGATAAAGTTCCCTGATGGTGTCCTGCGGAATTTCATGCCTATTTGTCTCTAGCTGTTGGGTTAAATCGTCAACATTCTGGGATTGTTGCAATTGCCTTTCCTTAACGTCCCAAACGTGCTCTATGGGAGAGAGATCAGGTAACCTAGATGGCCATGGAAGTGTAGGGAAAACTAGCAGACAATTCATAGCAACTCTTTCCACGTGTGTACAGGCATTATCTTGTGGAAAAGTACGTCCTGGATGTCGCAAAAGGAATGGTAACACAACTGGTTGTAGAATGTCGTCTACGTATGCTGTTAGTGAGCCCGAAATGACTACCAAAGGAGATGGCGGCTGTCAAAGGAGATGGCACCTTCGACCTAACGCCCTGTTGCAGGTCTGTATGGCATGCTATAGTAAGGGCAGAATTCCCACGCTATCCTGGATGTCTCCAGACACGTCTGCAGTTGTCGTTAGGACACATTTGGAAACATAACTCGTCACTGAAGACTATACGTCCCCAGTCAGCGCAGTTCTAAGTTGATCCAGCTCGACACTATTGTAATTGGACTTGACGGTGTACAGGTGTGAGAGGTAAATGGCGTAACGGTCGGCGCGAGCCTAAATTCCACTCTCTCATTCGTCTGTTGAGGGTCATGTTGGATACATGTGTGCAGGCCACACGGTGGATAGATGATAACGACGAATCCGGTGTTGTAACAGCTGTTCGGACAATCGCTCTGTCTTCCCGTTCTGTTGTGGCCCTCGGTCTATCGCTGCCATTTTGACGCTGATATCTGCCGTTATCGATCCACTTTTGCCAGCATCGTCTAATCCTCGCATTGCTTCGATCCAGATGTCAAGCGATTGTTTAATCCGTCCAACCAGCTTCCTTCATTCCGATAACACGACCTCTTTCAAATTCTGACGTCTGTACGTAAAGTGTACGAATCCTTCGGCGAGACGTTGTTACAGCCGAAGAAAGGTTTTCACAATCGAAATGCAACCGAAATTTTGACCATCCGATTGAGAATCACTTCTTATATACATCTGCTGAATGCGCAGTTCCATTGCCCTGGAGATCCCGCTATTCATGAGTTGCACACCAAAGACTAATCATTTGCATGCTCCGTCTCAATGTTTTTGCATTCCCAATTTCATACCAATCGAATAACTTCTTCCGGGTGCATCCATTTTTTCGGTATAGATTGTAATTAGTATTATTTTTTGAAGAGTAATTACTCGAATTTTCGGTAAAAAATTCATGATTTTATGTTTTTTCATTGATGCTTATACTTAGGCTTAAAATTTCCTTTATTATTTCAAAATTACTAAAAAAATATTTGTCTAAAATTAAAATCTTAAGGATAATTGCTTAAATCGTTTTAATAAGAAAACTTCAAGTTCTTAATGAGCGAAAATTATTTTTACTTATATCACGTGTGTGTTGAATTCAAACAATCTAATTATTTAAAAATAGGTTTTAGATACCTGAATTACCTAAAATGTTTTTTGCACATTAGTTAGATTGTAATTGATGTAGAATATCTCTGAAGGAATAGGACTTCTTTGAAAATATGTTATAAATATTTATTACTGTTTAAAAATTGGTTTTATGTATGGCACTCATATAATAATACGTCTTATTTTTGCTCGTTTATCTAATAATTATAAACATTCTGTGCTGCAGACAAAATGAATTATAAAAAAAAATAGAGCTAAATATTATTAGAATAAACAGTAAGTAAAAACTAGTTAAAAGCAAACAATGATACTAACAATAGTAAAAAATGTGAGATATTTTGAAAGAAAAAAAGAGTAGAACAAAAATTCATGTTAAAAAATCGTGTGTTCACATTATCTTTCTATAGGTTTTGATATTATATCATTGATCTTTAGATGTGGCAATATTAAAACTATTTCGCGTACGTTAATCCATCAGGTAAGCTCACAGTAAATGCATGGTATATCTTATTGTAAGGAATATAATATTATTATAAATAAACTATAGACATTTTGTTTTAAACTTGGAAGCAAAAACACTAAATTAAAACGAGAAAATTCGTTGTATAACTTACGATGAGTATCTAGAGTCTCAAAATTGTAGCAATTCTGAAATTGTTCAATATTATTCTACTTTTGGACGTTCAGGTTGCAACAAAACCTTGTTGGAATTCTCTGAGGTAAAAAAAATCTGACATGTTTGCAATAGTTGGCAATGTCCTTATTGCATTAATATGCAGAGTGTTTCCAAAAAGCATTGGACCAGTATTTTTTTTATCTCAAATAAATTTAATATTTAGATGATTTAAATAATACTTTTTAATCGCATCTTCTTAGGAGAAGCTATAATACTATAAAGTAATAGAATAAGACAAAAAGACGAGAAAAATATTTATAAATCTTTTATTAAAATCAATTCAAATTCTACATTAGCATTTGCTCAAAAACCTACAGTTACCCTTTATACTGACCTTTTTGTTGAATGAACGAATTACATTAAATTCTATAAATTTCGCTGGAATAATTGAAGGATATTAAATTTCCTTTTTCAAATAGAAAAAAAAAACATTTTTATGAATGCTGTATGAAATAAGTTATTTTTTCTGATAACTTCCAGAAAAAGAAACTGTGTTATAAAATTCTAAATATATATATATATATATATATATCGAACTTTTTTTCTCAATAAAAGTACTGATTTAAACTGAAAAATGCATCAAATACCTATTAGCTAGTTAAGTGAGAACGTATATTTTATTTCTTTTTAGATTTCCTGGTTTCTGTATATTAGATATAAATGAACCTTCCTCAGGAGAATTTGTAAAGAATACACATGCCTCTTTGGAATTATATTCTGCGTCGATGATTATATTTATTTCCATTAATGTTTTCAGTTGTCGATAACTGAAATTCATATATATTTGGAACTGTTTTGATATAATACTTTTTGTTTAAATAAGTATTAAATGCAGTGTCATAGATTGTACCGCACACACGATGAACCTTTTCTTTAAAAATTTTAAGATGGTAGCACAAAGGCGTTTTTGCCCTTTTTGATGTTGCTTTGATTTAATTTATGTGGTTATGACCGCGTGCTCGCGGCTGGTGTTGCTTAAGTTGAGTCGTGAGCTCGAGTCCTGATATCACCAAAGATATATCTCGTGGTGGGACAGATGAATGTTAAATCAATTGAGGCTCCAAATCTTCAAATTAGCAGGGTTTCAGAATTGTGAGTGGTAAACTCTAACGTGTTGCCCTAGTTACTTGACTTGGGTTCAAAATTACGAGGTCTGTCGTCAATAGCCCTTGTGAAGCTCTAAGTGCGACATTAATAATCAATCAACAAATCATAAGTTTCATTTATTTTCTTTATCTTATAAATCAGTAATGAAACATTTAGTATAATTAGTATTTTGTGCCATGTTATGCATATTAAATAGTCCTACAAACAAATACGTTAGTTGATTTGAATTGCAGACAGATTAGAAGTTACATATCATATATAGATATTTCTAACTACGGCCAAGTGACAGAGACTATAAACCGAAACTTGCCGCTCTTATTTTCTACCTTCCCTATTACATCTTGGAGAACTCTGGTTCAGTTCTGTTTAATGTGCAGTAACCTCAATCATTCCGCTCAAGTGAAACGTAGCTACTGTGTATGCAATTGCGTAAGGTTAAGATTTAACTACGATGGAAGAGGAGGGAGATGGTATCAATTTCACACTTTCATTTCTCAAACTGCCCTCCTACATCCACCCGATTTAAAACTGAAGCTCTTCATACCTGGATCTAGCAAATCAATTGATCATTCTAATATTCTGCTTAAAGTAGGACCCAGAGCTTGAAACATTATCTCTAAGCCATTGGGATCCCTACATACAATCATTAGATAAATTCATAAATTTGTTAAGAGAAAATAGTTGAAATTTTTTAATTAATTTCTTTTCTTTTTAATTTCCTTTGTTTAGTTTTTTGGAATGGGTTTCTTGTTCTGAATTAATGAGTTTTACCTAATTGTTATAAAGAAATATATTGAGTAGGATGGTTGGATTCATAATACTGGCATATCCATAAATTTCTTTCCACATCCAAAAACAGCCTTTAAAATTATTTTATCTCCTTTTTTTATGTTTTATTTTCTTTATAGTTATATTTTATTAACTATTTTAGTTTTAACAGTTTGATTTTTCTTGATATCTACTTTGTAATTTACAATAATTTTCTGTAGTATTTTAGCTGCCACTTTTTTAAGTCACTAATTTTAATTTTACGTTTTACATATAGATTAATTTATTTACATTACACATACACACACGCATATATATATATATATATATATATATACAGGATGTTTTGAAACTCGTGTTTAAAAATTTAAGAGGCGTTGGAAAATTCTTAACACCTAATTTTCACCATACCATACATAAGCAGAGAGCATGCGGTGAACCACTAGACGGCACTATAATGGAAAGCATGAAGTACATGAAGCACGAGATTTCTTACACATCGTCTTTTCTACCTTAGATTTCAGGAAACTTGAAAAATTTGTTAGCGATAAACAAATTTTTAATCGAAATAAATAGGAATGGCATTTTGATTCGTGCTTGATTTTTTTTCACATTAGTATTGAATAAAATTTTATATTCTAAGTTCGGTTTTTATTGCTTATTTTGAAAATATTCTTAAAAACTCGTGGATTTTCCAATTTTGTAAATGCCATTTAAATAAGATGCAATTTGAAAACTAAAATAAATATAACTGCAATCATATCTTTTCTCACATGAGTGCATTTATTTATGCTTATATACTACCTAGAACATCTCCCCCCCAAAATTTGCTTAAAAGAATTTAAGGGATTAGATTACTTATCTCGAGTGTCGTTTCTTATGCAGAAGATTCTTTATGCATATATATTGTGTTGAAACTGTGAAACCATATCACATTTTCTATACCTTTCAAGGAAACTGTATCCAAATAAACTAGAATGTTGATATAATAAGGATAAGCAGCTATTTATTGCTTCATAAAGCTAGAGATGAGGACAAATATGTTGATTCAAAACATTTTAGCTTTTACTATCGAGGAGTATTTCAAGAAAACATGTTCTAAAATATTTTTAAAATGATAATATATAAAACGGTTGGGCGAATTGTAAATAAAATTCGACTTAGTTTATTTATAGCAGCTATTATGAAAAAGCTTATAGAAGAGGATGGGGTTAAAATAAGGAGTTTTGAGGGGAAATAATATTTGTAAGGAAAATAATGAAAAGTAATGAATTTTTATTTTTTCTTCTTATATTTTGTCATGAGAAATTAATTTCAAGAAGAAGGAAATATTTTTTTTGTAACGCTGTGAAATCTGGATTTTTCAATGTTCAAAAAAATCATTGTAAATTTTAGAGTGCTTTTTTAAATATTTAAAAGCAAACGATTGATAAAGAATTGAGATTTTCCTCTTTTAATCTTTCTGGTTGTAGTTTCTTTAAATATGTCTAGGTTGAAAGTCCTCTTGTGTCGTGGTGGGCAAGTTAGGAGAGGGAGATTCTAGTTTAAGTATCTTCCTTGTCATTTGACCGGGTTCAAAATTATGAAGTCCATCGCCAATAGCTCTAGTGTAGCTTCTAGTAGGGCGTTGATGAAACTCATCAATCAATCAATCTCCCTGATATCTTCAATTTGATTTATTTTGAAAAATTTCTGTTTTGATGTAAATATTTTTAAATAGTTATTTAATTTTCAGGTAGAAAGTTATTTAAACTTGAAAATTAAATAGCTTTATATTTATATCAGTTTTTTCGTAAGATTTAGAAGGTGACTTATCTTGTATTAAAAGAAAACGTAGATTTATTTTTACGCAGTAAAAAAAATTAAGTTTTCTAGTTTATATTTAATTTTATTGTTCTGATTATAATTAATTACATCTAATGGTAATAAAGATTTTTTAACCCCAATACAATATGTACAGAGATTCAGAAGTGATTTATTAGAGACAAATGTGCTTATATACAATTTACACGTTTAAGAACATGTTTAATTTTTATTTCTGTCCTTAATGGATATATTTTGGCATACAAAGTGAAGAATCATAAAATTCTACCCTCGCTTAATGTGCAAAACAGAACTCGAGTTGTTCTAATGCGATGTTTATTCATTATTTATTTAGAATCATTCAACTTGTTTCTCTATGTGGAATGTGCTTTATGTTTTGTTTTCTATATTTAATCTTAATATAATTCTTTGATTTTATACTTTGAAGTTAGTATATGCTAGTTATAATTAAGCTGACAGAACTCAGAAGCCCATAATTCCGGTTATACAGAGAGACTCCGAAAGGAACTTCAGATGCGTTGTATAAATCATGGAGTCGAAGTTAATCCGGAAAAAATAATAGTTGGAATTTTTACCGATGAAGGGCACTTAAGTCAAGTAAGTGGTAAAGCAAGAGAGCAAAATTAAAAGAAAAAATGAGCTTCAATAATATTTGTTACATTCATGTGTGCAAGTTTTGTCGGTCAACAACCCATAATACTTCTGACAGAATTAGAGAAAAATGCCGGTGATGCTGACTTTCGGCTCTGCTTCACTACTTGCACTTTCTCGATACTCGCGATCTCTGTTGAAACTACTCCACAAAAGTCACAAAAATTGAGGTAGAGTGATTTGGGTGGCCAGATTATCCACATTGGAGGAATTCTTAAATTTCATAGATATTGAGAAAAAAGAACATAAATCTGAAGAATCCAAGTTCTGAGAACATCTCATTTTAAGATTTTATTGTTACTTTTGTTGCTGATTAAGAAGTTAAATTTTATAGAATCCTGCTTTGTATGAAGGATTATCACCTTCTTCTGTCGTATAAGAATCATCATGTTTCCCTTTTGATTTTTCACTACTTTTGCTGATATTCTATTTGATATTTGGATAGTTTCCGTTCTCTATCAATAATGCGTTCTTTGTATAATTACTCCATCTTTTTCATACAGTGATGACCTGGAGGAACTGTAACCCTGCGTTATGTATGGCGCGTAGTAATATTTCCTACATTAAAGTAAAAAACATTGCCATAAATACCAAATTTTAAAGTTTGAGATGTCACAAATATAATTTTGATACACGAGTCAGATAACATCGCTCACAGATTCATAAGAATTCTGTGCATTCCCATAAAAACTATTTCTAAACAGCTCTGAATTCTACAAATATCTAAATAAAGCCTTGATGACTTCCATCATCGGTAGAGAAGGATGCATATGCTGGATGCAGTCATGCGTTTTGCCCTTTGCTTGAGTACGACGAAGTCCGTATCAGAAGAAAACTGGACAGAGTCGATGAATTGGATTTCATTACTCGACAACAAATGAAAATCGTCAGCCCAAACAGCTTGCTGCATTTTTTGATGGTTTCTAACATTTCCAGATGATCTATGTGATTCTGATGCAAAATGTATTCGCCTTTTAACTCGCCTTTTAACAGATATGCTCCCATTATAGTTTTTGCAAGCAGCAATTTTATTCAAAACTTTCATTAAAGCAAGTAATGATATAATTTTGTATCCAGAATCTGTATTTTCATACTAAATTTTCAACTACACTTTTATGCTGAAGGAATGAATGACATAATATGGCACTTTCAGTTCGAACATTATCATTTGATTTATTAAATTCTCAGTATTACTGATGGTTAACTTCACAGTATTTTTATTTTTTTTTAATACACTCTTACTTAGTAGCAATTTAATAAGTAAACCAATTTTCTTATACTAGTAAATACTACTTTCTAAAGAAAATGTAGTGTAATTTAAGTGTATGAGAAAAAAAAAACGGAGATTATTTTACAACGGTGGATAGTTTCTTATGAGAAATGGAGCAACAAAGGATAATATCCTCAATATTTAAAAATAACGTAAATAAAAATATAAACAGATAAAAATTACAAAAAACAATAGTAATTAACTTTACTAGTGCCAATTCTTCAATCGCATGAAAATTAGAATAGTTAAATAGAGATGATAATGTATGCACATCATTAAATGAGATACCATGTCATCAGAGAGGGTTTGAGAAGTCTGTTTATATTCGTCAGTTCTTTAAATGGTCAACAAATTGCGCAATACTCTAAGAAATAATGAAAAAACCCAACACTTTTGTTTTTCTTTGATAAACAAGAGTGATACGTACATCTCATAAAATATAGAAGAGTTTAAGTTATTTAATAATTAAGTAAAAATAGAATTTTTGGTCAAATTTCTCTTACCCGATCCTCCTTATATAAGATTTATGCATATTTTGATTTCACAAACATATAGATCGCAAACGATTTCAACAAAGTATTTTTTTCCCTATTTGTATCATTCCATGACAGTTGCTAAGTTTTCATAGGTTTTTTCCTAAGTAGCTAAGTTCATTTCGAGCTTCGTGGCCTGTGATGTTCAGCCAAATATTAGAATTAGGATTCCCTACGAAAGATATGCTGTCACATGAATTATGGGGCGGAAGAACGTGAATAAAGTTAAGCTTTGCTGTCCTAACATTTATTGATTGATTTCATAATAATAAGGCACTTAGAAACCATCCGATGGCTACTGGCGACGAACTTCGTAATTTTGAACCTTGGTAAATTGACGAGGACAACACCTGGACTGGTATCCCACTCTCTCAACTTCAAGATTTAAGACGCATCAACCTAGCAACATGTTGAATCTTTAGTGGTATCAGATCTTGAACATGCGACTGGACGGACAAAGCACTTGCAGCAAGCTCGTGACTATTACCACTCGGCTACCACGACTACGGTGTAATGTAGAAGTGTTAAGAAAGGGAGGTATTAGCTTAAGAGTCATTTTATCATTTTAAGAGTCATTATCATTAAAAATCTTTATCTTAATGATTTAACTATTGATCAAAATATCTTCCTATATCTTACATATTGATTTTGAATGATCTTACTTAGAATCAATCCCTTTCTTTGCCAGTAAATATATTTCTCACAATTTGTATCCTATATTTTATTACGAAACGTAGTTTTAATTTTATATGCCATGGGGTGTGTTTATTGAATTCTTTTAAATTTTATAAACTAATTTATGCAAAAAAAACCCATGCCTTACGCTTAGTGTATTTTAATACACCTTAAAAATCTTTATGTTAAACTTTACATCATAAGCAAACTTTATTTTGAACTTAACATTATAACAAGCTTTATTTTGAACTTTACATAATAATAAACTTTATTTTGGTTTTTACATTTTAACTAGCTTATGTTTAAACATCATATAATGTTTCATGGGAAACTTTACGTTATAATAAACCTATGTTTAATTAAAGTTTTGGATGTGAAAATGTGTTAAAATTTCTCTCCCAGTTTTCTAACATGATGCGAAGGTAATTTTAAGACATATGACCCCTGTAAAGCAGTTTTCATCTTTCTCAAAAAAGTATATTCTTGTTACTGCTAACTATTACAATAATTTTAGCAATTATTCATAAATTTGCTGAGTAATTGCTAAAATTCTTTTAATAAACATCTGTAATAATTTGTCTTCATGTGAAACGAACATTAAAATAGATAATATTCAATTTATTTATGGTTAATTATTCAAAAATGTTGGACTCAAATGCTAATTACTGATTTAAATAAATTTAGAATTTAGGAAAGACAAAAAGAGATATATACTTTCTTATAGAGAATTTTAACGCTGTAAAAATGAGGAAAAAAGTGAAATTTATTATCTTGCATGGAACAAAGGAGAATTGGATAAATATACAAGGATAGGCAACACGGCACTAATTTTTACATTGATGGATGTATAAATATATTCAATATCTACAGTGGTGGCCAAAATTGTAGAAACTTTTGGAAATTTTTATGTTTTTTAATTTTATATCGTTATAAGGAATGCTATATTTCACAAAATTCAAAATCGTATACATCATTTTAAAGAGAATTTCATACTGAATTCAATACAAAAAACAACATTCATATATTTTCAATGTAAAAAAAAGTTTTATGTACTTTAAGAAACAAACGCAGTTTGAAATTGTTTGCGATGTCTAACTTTAGTAACCAGTCATTATTCTTGTTCTGGGAACCAATCAAATGACTTGTTCCAACTGTAAACAGGATCTCAGCAGAAACTGATATCATGTTTACAGTTGGAACAAGTCATTATTGTACTTTATTATGTCGAAGGGAAATACTGTTTCTTATGTAATCAAATTTCAAGTAGGAAATGTTATAAATTTTTTTAATATTTAGTCAAGAAGCAATGACATCAAATAAAAGAGTAGATTGAACACCTAGATAGAGATGCAAGATTATTGTGTTACGAGAAGTGGTTTTTCTTATGCTGAAATTGCAAGAGTGGATGATTCAGTGGAGTCCAAAATTTTTGTTTACAATAGAGGGAGATCAATTCAATAAAAAACGAAGCAGGAAAAGGTACATTACATTTGTTGATGACAGAAGAATAGAAAGACTATATCTCCGAGATAGAAGAATGTCATCAACGGCCATCAGAAGTTATCTCAATGATGCTGGTGTTTCTGACTGTTCAAGAACAATCAGGAGAAGATTAACAGATGTTGGACTAAGAGGTAGAATTCCATGATAAAAAATCTTATCTCAATTTGCAGAAAAAGACTACAGTGAGCAAAAATGCATATTCATTTGACGGTTGAACAATGATCACATGTTTTATGGAGCGATGAATCTAAGATATTGTTATTCGGTAGTGATGGTTGAAAATATGTATGACTTAGAATAGGAGAAGGGATACATTCTGACTGCAGTCAGGCAACTACGAAATACTCACTCTTAGTGTTATGATTTATTCATGCATGTCATCAGATGGTATAGGTTGCCTTCATGTCACCAATGAGACACAGAATACTAGAAAATATATTGACACTATTCTGAAACCAAAACTTCTATCTTCCATCAGGGATTTCTTTTCCAACAATGCTTCATTTATTTTTCAGCAGGATTCTTCTCTCTGCCACACTGCAAAATTATTGAAAGAAAGGTTTTGTACAAAGAACTTTGAATTGTTGTCTTAGAGAAAAAGTCCTGCCCTGAATCCTATTGAAAATACGTGACACCGTTTGAAAATTCTTGTCCGAATGATGCTCCCAACAAATAAAAAAGAGCTAATTGAAGCTATAATTGTTTTCTGACATCATATAATAACGAAGGAAGAGCTTAAAACTGTTGTGAGCTCAATGAAACATCCATGTGAAGCTGTAATAAGAAATAAAGGTTACCCTACTGATTATTCACTGCAAACATCAGTATCTAATGTATATCGATAATTGGTGCAAATTAACTTTTTTGTAATGCAAATATTTGAATTTTGTTTTATTAATTGAATTCCGTGTTAAATTCTCTTTAAAATGATATACAAGACTGCATTTTGTGAAACGTAATATTTTCTATAAGCATACAAAGTTAAAAAACATAAAAATTTCCAAAAGTGTCCACAATTTTGGCCACCACTGTAGATACATCTTTCGGTTACGTAAATAATATACCTCTAACTGTCTAATACAGTTTTAAAGTAACCCCGTACATGAAAAAGCCGCCTCTCTTTTTCTAATATGACTTATCTAAGGCGATATAGGATAACTGGAAAATCTGTGACAGCTCTTTTTTTAACATTCTAATGGTCACATCCGATTTCTGAGATCCCGTTCTGTTTCTGTTCTGAATTCTCAGTTTTCGTTTCCACATCCGTTTTTTTTTCACACCAGGCTACACGTTATGCTTGGATGTAGCTCTCTTTTACTCTGTTCCTTAGATTAGTCACACGTGGTCCTCACAATCATGGAGCAGAGGGACGATCACAATCATGGAATTTTGGATGATTCCTCTTAAACTCTTTAAATATACAATTGAAAGACTTGTAGAAGGTCATTTTACACTCAATGCTCAAGAATGTTATTGGCTCTTTTGAGAGAAAAGGTCCCTTTCTTTTTATTTGTGAGGATCCAACACCCCTTCCAGATACTGATTTAAATTAGATCTCAGTCCATATGCTCATTCGATTTCAATGCACTCGCTACACGCTTATCCAAGGGGACTCTTTACTAGGGAAACACTACTCTTTCTCAGACTACTAAGATTAAAAATTAAATATTAACATTTTGAAATTCTGCGATCGTATATCTTAATAAGAGAAAGTGGTAACGACCAAGGAATTAAATCTTGTGCACTCAAATAAATAAGGAGAATGATCAAATATTATTTTATTAGAATTAGGATTCTGTTATTTACAGTGAAATATCTGAAAATACTAAAGCCCACGTACCTTTTACTGAAGAAGAAGAGAACCCACGACCGGAAGTATTGGTTATCAGAGACTGGACATGATGGCTTAGAGATGGTTATAGTTTAAACACGCTCCTCTATTTATTAACCGAGAGCCTGAACTCAGCTGCAGGTAATGATACAACACTCTGAGTGCCGAAGTACTATTCATTAATTAAAAGTGAAGTGCGAGATTCTTTTGGAGAGTGACTCCCTGTAAGAGCGCGTGCGTTTGTTCATTTGCGCTCTTTGATCAGTTACACGACCATTTATAGGAGTGTCCACGTCTTTCGCTAAATTCAAAGAAAGTTTGCCATATCGGTTATGATTCTCTAACTTCGACTACGCATTGCGAAGGAGAATCTAAAATTAAGAATGGTCTTCTCAGATTCGGATCACTAGTTGCAACAGAAAGGAGTCTTCAACCTTATCGATTCGCTTGTCCCTCCAGCTGTAATGTAGTTGGACGCAGAGAAAACATGAGTGATGTTTTTTTCCCGTTATGTATGTTTCCATAAATTTAATTTAATTTCATTTTTTCTTTCCTCTTTTCTTAGTTATATTTTACTGTCGCAGAAAATTGAATTTTGTATTGATTTTGTATTTGGGTAATTATTGGATATTTGTTGTCTTAGTGAATCTGTATTTATATAGCAGTTTCTAATTTTCAGTAAATCAACATTTGGTATATTGCTCATTTATATTAAATTAGCTTCATTTGCGAATTTTGCTGTTTGTTCTGAATTTTCAGCATTCATTCGCTTCAAAATACGAAGTTAATTACATTAAGTAATAAAAATTTAATCGTGAGTCTCTCAGATTCGAGGCTACCACTGATGCACTTCTTAGTTGATGTACTTCTTAGCACTGTTGGAGAGTTAAGTGTGCGTGAATGTAGCTTGTGCTCTTTCAACGTCTAAAACAAGATGAAAGAAAAATTCAGTTGTTGAACAACGCTATTTTCTTAAAAAAGGTCCTATACGCACCTTAGACAATTCAATTCGAATTTATGTGATAATTGAATCGTTTCAAGTATTGATCCAAACATAGAACTCGTTCTAAAATTCTAACGAGATGTGAAGATTTGCTTAGTTGTATGACAATAGCTATATGAAGAATCTTTTAAAACCAAAGGAGAAAAAAAGGAAAAAAAAAAAAACATAGAACTTCTCGTAAAAAAATCATTGCCGCAAAATATTTCGAATAGTTATTAATCTGCTCAAAATGTCTTTACCAAATGAACGGCATCATTGGATTCAAGCTTAATAGATGAGATAGATCTTTTTAGTGAGCGATTCCAGAGATGGATTGATCCATATCTTTGTAAGCAAATGCGTTTATTAGGAACAAGTATAGTGACGAAAAATTAATTGATATTATTTCTAGTATTTTTAATTTAAAGTTTTTATTATTTCTTGAAGCAATACGTATAAGCGCATTTTTAATTGTATTTTAGGTATTAAATATATGAATGTTTAGTACAGGAATATTTAAGTATATAAGTTTTTAATAGTTAGTATATGACTTGTTTCGATATTAATGTTGTATCAATGTATTAAGTTAAATGTGGGCATGTTTTAATGCTTTTAAATGTTAAGATGTTTATTGTATACATATTAAATTGTATAATATATGAATGTAAATCCACATATATATTTCAAAAATATATTCCATTGAATTTAATAACTTTTTGCATAGCTTTTCTGGGTAACTTAGAACTCACTCCCTTTTTCACTATGCAAATCGTACCTGTTTTGCACGGTTCTTCGTAGAATGTCTGTTATTAACATAGGCGCAAAATATTTCGAAATTCATTTTTATATAAAAAGAGTTAGGTGAACAGCTAAAAAGGAATGTTGAATTGCTTAATATTGCCTTAGTTATATTGGACATTTAAGATGGATATGAATTAAAAATGCAGTTTCATATAAACTGCTGTTTGTAGAAAATGCAACACCATGAAGGAATCATC
>BMAW01034875.1:459659-478166 GCA_019974015.1 Nephila pilipes | reverse complement strand
TCCATTAATAGATAACCTGAAATCACCAGAAGCTATATTTAACGAAATTGATTAACTATCACATTTTTATGACTTCCAAAGAATTTGCTTTTTTAAAAAAAGAACGAAAAAAGAATTGTTAAGAAATGTAAGTTATTATACCTAATACGAATAATTGTTATCAACCATTACATTTTTTTTCGCAGGAATTCAGTAAAAAATACAAACAAATAAATGTGTAAATATTAAAGTTTCTTTTCCAATACAATTTATCAAATAGTTGAAAAGTAACAGAAGAGTCAATTGGGAGAGCATTACATGAATCCTCACAGATTTGCTCAGTTTTAATCTCTGGGAGGCGTTGAGAGGAAAGACGAAATACACACCTCCTATAAAAGCGTGAGAGAGATGAATCATCGAAGGAGATGTGTTGACAGGATCGAAAAGTTCTCCCTGAGTTTTCAGCGACGTAAACATGATTAACGAGGTTACTCATTTAATCTTTACCACCGAATTACTTTGATTTGGAAGTAGCGTAATGAGATTCAATGATGTGAACAGAAGTATTGCGGTGATGGGATTTTATTCGACGTTGAATTTGAACACTGTCGTTTCATTTTTGTAACTTCTAGAGCTATTTTAACAATTATAAACAATTGTGCATTCCTACGTGTCATTATTTATGTAGAATATTTGTTACAGTGTAAGGAAAAAGAAACCACGCATAAGATATTTCAATGGAGGGGACTTTTGCCTTCAGTTGGTAACATTTTAATTTAGTTTGATATCTTATTTTGTTGGTGCATCCCCATGAGATCCTGAAGTGTTAATCTTTATTCATTATATCTTATAATAAAATTTTGGTGCTTATTATTAAAATATTCTTTACATTCTGTGCAATTACATTATAGTTCATTCTTCATAGCTTTAATATTGTAGTAATTAAAAACAAACTTATCCATTTTTCGTTATTACCTAAAATAATTTTTAATTGTAACATATTAATCGGAAGAATTTCCTTATAATTTTCGAAAGGTGTTAAAAATAATCATATTAAAATAATTGGTTTGACTATATTTTTCCAAGTCATTAAAAATGTAGAAAAATTAAAAATAAGTCGTTTCCGTTCATTTAATAACCAGCTTCTTTGCTTCATCAGAGATATATTAATCTAAATTACACCTTTTAATGAAATAAGTTCATGTTTTGAAATATTTGGATCAAAGAATTATTTTTCTTTTTTTCTTCAAGTATTTATGGTTTTGTAATGAACATGAGACAAATTACATTAGGAATAATTTTGTTTTCAAACGATCAATTACCAAAAATTAATTATCTTTGACGAAATTTTCTTACATTTAAAAAAAGTGATGTTAAATGAATGTTTTTGTTAATCATTTGGGAAATACTAATTTATTTATCATATATTAACGGCAGATTTAAAACTAATATGAGAGTTATTGTAACGTAACACTTAATTTTGAGCCTCTGCGATATGATTGAGATGATACACTGCTCCTAATATGAAAATTTGAAGCTTCGACATATTTAAAGTTCATCAGCATTGTTACTCAATGAATTGGAATCAGGACTCGAACCTCGACTCGTTGGAAAGAATGCTGATAGCGAGGTATCGAATAAACATCTTGGAAAGTCTTATGATGAAAATTTAGGCTCCATTAACTTCTGTAAATCTACTTGACGCATGTTTTTGCTCACACTTTATGCTTATGTTTCATGAAATAAAAACGATAAAATAAATTTAAGCGTATTTTAACTAAACCAATATTATAAACACTACTTTGTATTATGTTTTAATAATGAAGTATTTTAAATGCATAAGGTGTATTATATAGTAAATAATACAAGCATAACTGACATATATATGTAAAAAAAGTTTGATATAAACCCATATTTTTTTTTATTCTACAAAATAAAATTTACTTTTCCACTATTGAAAACTTTTCCACGAGAATTACAATTTCTGCCTTCTTATCTTTAAAAAGTTTTCTATAACTGAAAAGCGTGTAATTAAGAAAGCAAACCAAGTCGTCGCACATAATTGTTTTAATGAAAACTTACATAATATTTTTTTTGTTTCAGAAACACTTGACGTCATTTGACAACAAGGAATTGAAAAAGAAATTTAAGACAAAAACTTCTGCTTCCAATTTTTTCAAACTATTTTTTTCACACTTCTTCTTTTAATACCATGTTTTTTTTATCTAGAGTTTTTGTTTTCCATTTGAAAAACTCTCGAAAGAAACAGTACAAAAAAGTTAATAAAAAAGACAAGAGAGAGAGAGAGAGAGAGTATATGAGAAGAAGAAAGTTGATCCAGCAGATTTGAAAATAGAAGCATACTCATCTATATGAAAAGGTGGCAAATCAGTGAACAAAAAGAAGAAAAAGAAGTTGCCTTCAGATTACGGAAAAGTTCAATTTTTCATCGCTGTTGGAAAAAGAAATCCCGTTGTGGAGTGTTTCCAAGAAAGTAACATTTTTTCCACTCTGTACGTGTTAGTTTCTTTTTCATTATTATTTTCTTCATTGTATGATGTGTAATAAGACAAACAATGAAGTCTAAGTGCGAATTTTGTAATGAAAAAACGAATTACACTTTTTAAATACTTTGTCGAATCAACTATCTCACTTTTTTGGTCGAAATAATGTGACGGTGTGGCGCTCTAGCTATTCAGGTCCATGCACATTTAAATTAATAAATTACTTCATATTCTTTTCCCAATAAATTACTGTAGATTTAAAATTATTCTCGAATGAATCAAATTTTCTTTAAAACTCTTACAATAATTCATGCGGTATTCAAGAAAATCAATTAAATGTATACATCTCTATCCTGACAGCGAATCATTCAATGAAGATGAAATTTTCTTACGTATGTAGCATTGTAGACTTGAACTAAAGTGAGGAATTAGATTTCGTTATTGGTTTTATGATTCTTACAAATAATTATTATTTAAAACTATAGCAATCAGGTAAATTTTCAACTTGGTTTGTATAGACGAAACAAGCACATTTGTGAGCTACATGGTTCAATAAGTTAATGAATATTTACAATAGAGTTTTATAAATATCTTCGGAATTTATTTATTTATTTTTGGCTCGAGATGGCTATTAATGGAATCAAAATAAAAATTAGATTTTTGTATCTCCGAACATTCGCCAAATTTGAAAATTATGTGGTAAATTAACTCTACAAAACTCTTCTTCGCTTTCTTGTCTTAGACTTTGGAAGATGAAACCTCAGTTGAATTTTCCATTCATTTGAATGTTACATACTGAATTTAATATTGTAAAATCTTTCGATTTGTCGAGCTAATAGGATGCATTTGCACTCCTTTTTTAATGTCACTCCCAAGCCTCGTTTAAAATCCTTCGAAACAAAATATCACTTATTAAAATATAATTCAACCTAAAGCGAATTTTAGAAATTTTGCAGAAATGAATGATTTTCTTAAGAAAAATTTAGAAATTTAGATTCGTGATTAGAATACAAAAATAAAATATGTTTTTAAATTTCATATGACAAAATATATTTGGCTTAAATACCTTCAATACGGATCCGACTAACGCAGATTGTTTTGTTAATGTATAAACTTATAATTATTAGCATTATTTAAGGGATGTTTTAAATAATAATTTAAATAATTTTTTACACAAGAAAGAAATTTTGTTGGCTACTTCGTAACTTTTTAAAGTTGAAAACATAGATATAATTTTAAAAATTCATATTTAATAAATGATCTTATGAGATAAGTTTAATTAACAAAAGTCACGCAATAGTTATTTACGTACATAAAAATACATTTACACAAAAAATTCAATTACTAAAAGTTAGTAAAAGTAACCATTTCGTGAAAGTCATGTTCTCTATTGTCGTCGATCTTAACTGTTAAAGAACAGTTGATACATTTTCCTTTTAGATTTGTTAAAATCTAAAATAAATTTAGAAATTTCACGTTTTCAAAATGTTATAATTTTCTCTCACCGGAGTTAATTAAATGTTAGTTTTATAATTATCTAGAAGAGATTGTAAATCATAGCAAAGATAGATGATTTTTTTCTTTATGCTTGCTTCTGAAAAACTTAAACACAACTTTAATTTGAAAAATCTAAGATAAAAAGATTTTTGAATTAAAACTATTGTTACGTTTTTGCTTCTATTTTTCCAAGCTCATTTCGCATTAAGAACACAAAATTCTCCAATATTCTATGCATGAAAACAATTATGTTGCTTCATTGAGTTTACTGTAGTTACTCTTAACAATTCCGATAAAAACACCTGTCAGTTTTCAGCCCAAAATATTTCCTATCGCTCCCTTAGATAAGTACGCATTTTTTGGGATTTTTATGCAGTCCTGATGCCACCAAAGACCCGCCGTGTAAGGCTGGTGATACACGTTAAATCTGTCGATGGTGAAAGTGTTTAGGGTGAGGGGAGTCACCAGTTCAGGAGTCGTTCACATCACTTGATAGAGGCTTAAAATTATGAGGTCCATCGCCAATAGCTCACGTGATCAAAATTTGTTTTAAAATCGTGTAACATTCTAGAATATGTAAAACCTTTTATTGAAAAAAATATCATGTTTTTAAATCTGTAATTGGTAAACTGTTGTTTTTAACTATAGCTTTTAATATTCCTGAGAGTTTTAGTCATAGACATGTCAGGTCGTAGAAAAAAAGACAAATTCTATACACCCCAAATGTCTGACTTTGAGAAGAGTTGGTAAAAAACTTAAGTCAAATAAGATCATCATACTGGGAAATCTCTAGAAGAGCTGGTATGAGAAATACAAAGATTCATTACATAATGAAATCAAGAAGATGACGGTACCCCCAGATCTAGCAAAGGCCCATAAAAAAGGACAAACTTCATAAAGACCACCGTATTATACAAAAGTGTTTTCCTGATTGACAAACAATTTCAAATAAATCCGAGAGGGAAGGGGGGTATAAGGTTGCCAGCTCAGGTGTCGTCCTTGTTACTTGACCGAGGTTCAAAATTACGAGATTTTGAGGCCAATATCCCTCGTGTTGCTTCTAGTGTGACGTTAATAAAACCAACGAACCATCAAACAGATTCGAGCAACAATCAAGAACATATCCCGAAAAGTTGCAAATATACTGCTGGACACTGGGTTTTACTATCGATAAAAGATGGCTTTGTATAGAGTTAGACTTAACTGCACACGTGAATGGCGCACAATTGTGTTCAGTGATATATCTCGATTTTTTCATGGGCAGAATGATAATCGGCGAAGTGTTGGTTCCAGTTATACAGAAAGAGCCTAAACTACGAGAATTCGAAAAGCGTTACAACAACTGGATTAATGGTTTGGAAACGTGCGATTAGTATTGACAGCAATATTTGATTAGGTTAAGAGAATTATATGTTATTACTTTCATTTTTTTTTTACATTTTAGCATTCACGTTAAAATTTTTCCATATTTTTAATTGAATTCTGAATTTTTCAAAAGATTAAGAAATATTTTTAAATAAAAATTTAATCGGTACATATTTAAATTAAATATTTATTCATACATGTAATAAATGTAGCTTCTTAACATCAAGGAAATAATGGACTTTAAACTTGACAAAACAATAGACAAATGCGATTAAGATGATGTTTGGTAGACAAAATGTAAAAAAATATTAGAAAAAGAACTTTTTACACTGAAGGAAAAAATAGCTTTTGTAAAGAGAAAATAAAGCTTACAATTTATTTTTCCGGGAATGTATCAAGTGAAAGCTAAACTATTTTTAAGAAAAAAATCTTTTTATTAGAGAGTATGAGGAGCGTTCTCAAGAATTGTCAAGTAAAGTTTCTTTCATTTTTCTTATGATACCAGCTGTGGGAGCTCTTTCGTTGTCCTGGAGAAGGAAACGATTTCAAATCGCAATGGAACGTCTTATGGGCCGATATGATGTCATAACCTTCTCCAAAACCTTGCAAAGTATACTGCATCAGTTGTACGTCTGTCTTGAAAATATTCGATGTGCACCATACCCTTTGAGTCTTAATACAGTAGTAAGATCCTTCCTGTAGATAAACGAGTTTTTGTTTTTAATGCAGCAGTTTCCATTTTTGAGAGCCATTCTATACTGGACCATCTTGTATCAGGAGACTAGCGATTAAATAAATAATCGCGTGAAAAATGAAACGATATCAAACGATTATTTAAGCTTTAAAAAACTTATTATAGTTGCTGTGGCACAATATATAAAAATCGGCTGTCACTATTAAATGTCTCGTTTATATTTTATCCACCTCTGATTTGTCTTGAAAAAAGTATTTGGAGGTTTTTCTCATCTTCAACAAATAGCATTTGTTTCATTAACATTCTCTTTAACATTAAACTTTGAACAAGTTTCCTCAGATATTAAATAAAGTTTCTATCGTAATTCTTTTTAGACTTTTCCATTGAAGATAATTTTATTGCGTTATGAGAGAAGGCCCTAACTTCTAGTTAAATTTTATGAAAGAAAATTAAATGTTTAACTTTGTGGGATGGTAAATTATCAGTTATCCCCTAAGAATTATGTATAAAAAAGAGAAAAAGATCATGTACATTTTTTTTAAAAATACTTAAAACTAACGGGGTTTTGTAAATTTTAAGCAATACTGAAATACTTCCTGATTGGATTTTGTTGAATCTGATATTAGTCAATTTTATTTTGTGCAAAACCCGTCATTATCTGTTTAAAAAATGAGATAAAAAATAAAAACTGCATTTTTATTTTGAAAATCTTAACAGGAAAAGAATCTTTTTCAGATATTTGAATGACACCCTGTTATTTGTCTCTTGACAAGATTATTTTGCATCAAATATTTACTTTATTAAGCAGCTGTTAATTAACTTTTTGTTCTCATAAAAGAAGTGAAAAGTGCTCCGCCGTGATTACAGCAGCACGATGGGAATGAACAGACTTAGAACTCAAAATGCTGATTGGAGTTAAACACATGAGGTATTCTATTTCGGAAATTTCTTGGGAATTAAGCATTCCGCCAGCCAAAGTGTCAAGAGTGTGCCGAGAATATATAATTTCAGACATTATCTCCCACCTTGGATAATGTTGCTGCAGACTGCGTCTATTTAATGAACGGGACAAATTTCGTCTACATAGAGTAGTCAGCGTTAAGAAAAAAAATCAGTATTGTATAATAGCTAAAATCAATGTGGGATGTACAACAGACGAGTCCGTGAAGACAATACTTCGAAATTTGATGTTGTTGAGAAATGGAAGCAGAAAACCGAATCGAGTGTCTTTATTCATAACACGTCAACAGTTCCAGTGCCTCTACTAAGCTCCTTGAACATATCGCTTGGACCCTAAATAAGGAAAAAATAGTTGTTTCTTTAGATAAATCATGAATCTAGTAGTTAAGAGATGATGGTTGGATTTAAGAGTGAGGCCATCTTTCCCTCTGAGGTAACAGACCCAAGTTGTCAACAACACACTATGCAAGCTGGTGTTGGTTCCTTAATGGTGTGGGATGTGTTTACATGTCACATACACTACATCCTCTGGTTCATCTGAAATAAAAATTGACTGGAAACTATTATGTTGAGCTATTTGGAGACAATTTTCAGGTTTTCATGGATTTCATATTCCCAGAAGAGAATGGAATTTTTCAGTAATGACAATGTGCTAAGTCATCGATCCAAATTCATGAACAATTGGCTTAAGGAACATTCTGGATAATTCCAGCGAATAACTTGGCCACCTAGATCATCACACGCCAGATATGAATTCTGTCTAATATATATGGGAGTCAAGTCGACAATCAGCTGAGTGAACAGCAGACGGTGAACCTCGCTCAAAATGACCAAAAGCGCAACAGAGTGCTAGCAAAGTTATGGCGTCTGTATTTTGGGATACATATGGTGTTTTGTTTATTAATTAATTTAAAATAGGCAAGGCAATCAAAAGCAATTGCCAGCTGGATTGTTTGAACGAGGAAATTTCGTAGAAACGGCCCCATATATAAAAAAAGAAAATGATCTTTCTCCAAGACCATCATGTCACAAGTCTTTGACTATTACTATGGCAAAATTGCACTTATTACTCTTTGAATTGCTTCAGTACCCACCCTGTTCTCCAGATTTAGCCCCCAGCGACTATTATCTGTTCGCAGACCTAAAAAACGCTCGTCGGAAAGAGATTTGGCTCGAATGAGGAGGTAATCGTCGAAACAAATACCTATTTTGAGGCCAAAGATAAACCGTTCTTCAAGAAAGGTATCGAAACGCTGGAAGGATTGTATCACTTTTGAGGGAGACTATGTAGATGAATGCTACTGATAAAGTTGTGTTCACTTCATTAGACAGGGAATTTATCGGCCGATGAGCTGTCTTCAATAATAATAAATTTATTAGCTAGTAAATTATCAAGTGATTGTCATTCAGCTTGAGCAAATGTAGCCCTTGTGCAAATAGTATCAATCAACGAACTCAATAACATTCCTATTAGCCATTCAAGAGGCTAATTTTTTAGTTAACCCCAAAAAATTGTACCTGACCTATTTTCAAAAATTTATCTCTTTTTTCGTATCAAAAATTGATGTCTGCTTTCACCAGTTTTGAATTTAATTTTCAAAAGCACGTAATAATAAATTTCTTATCTCTTTATTGGATTGAAATAAAATATATGCAATATGTGTCTGATACCTGCTTCCACTACTAATGAACTCAATTTTCAAAAATATGTCGTAATAATTTTCCCCATTTTTTTTATTGGATTGAAGTGTAACAAATATAAAAATTAAGTATTTTATTTAGTTATCAAGTTATGTATTACCTTAAATCATATGTAAACTGGAATCAAGATATGACTGAAATTAAATAACATTATTCAGAATTTTAAGCTGTGAGGCAATGTTTTTTTCCCCTCAAGAATTTCAAAATTCGTCTTTTTAGCTTGGCTTCCTTCTTGGAATATTTTGTGGTCAAATGATTTTAATATTGATTTACTCTTATTAGCCACCTATGGGCTATTGTTTTAGGTGGATCACTTTTTAATTTTTTATTGTTTGTTTCATTTTTAATTACATCTGGATTAAACATATTCAATTTAATAAATTAACGCTTGTGCATCAATTTTAATTACATTTAGCTTAAATATATTCAATTTAATAATGTATTGTTTCCTTTGAATTTAATATCGGAAAAGTTACAATAGACTATTTATCAATATTTAATCGTTTACTCTAATTATTATATTTTTAATTGAGTAATTTAATAATAATTATAAAAAAGCACACCTAGTGTGGCTAAATGTATTCTTTGAAAAACTTTGCATAGAAGGTTTTTTGATTATTTTGTTTTGAAACTGAATTAATTTTTTTTTACTTCTTAAAGATAGAACAAAACGTTTATTATTATACTTATAAAGCCCTTATAAAAACATATATTTTATACCACGTGGAAAAACAAACAAACAAATTAATTTCTTTATTTCTAATCACGAAAAAAAGTTTAAAATGAAGCCACAATTCTTGCTTTTATACACGTCTAATTTAATTCAGAACAAAGTACGAGAAACCGAAGACTCACTGAAAACAGATTTATATGCCGATTATTATATGATCATTATATTATGAGTGTCGAGGACTTTGGAGAGTAGTGGATTAAATAGAAAGGGTAAATTCTGAAGCATCCATAGATATATTTGAACATTTTATGATTTTATCATTGCAGCGAATGTTTGAGGAGGCTTTACTATTCCATCTATAAACTGCATCTTACCACAAGTTAAAGGTTACCAGTGCTAGGCTTAAGAACAATAAAATCTAATTACTTCTCATTTGCCGTCCAATTTACCTAATTAAGCTCCCGTGGAGAATATGTGATGTTTAATGAAGAAATACCAGCAGAATATAACTGCAAAGTAAAAAAAGAACTCGTGGGAAGCATGAAATTCTTTTGAGAAGCTATCACCAAAACCATTGCAAAATATTAGTGCATAATATGCGAGATCCTATACGTGACATTATTATGGCCAAATGAGATGTCTCTAAATATTAACTATTCACAATGTCTTACGTTTAAAGGAATTCTATTATTTTTTGCATGTTATTCTAATTTTTGAATACTGTAACAATCATTCTATTATTTACATTTTTGGTAACAATCATCTTAAAATCTTTGCAGTATCGATACTAACGTTTTCTTGTTACGCTCAACTAAAAATACGCAGAATATGGAACTATACTTTAAAATTGTCAACTATTCATCTCTTTTAAAATGCATACAGATATCAAACTATTTTGTATTTTATTTTACAATATTCTAACATTTTGGATTACTTCGAATGATTGATTGTTTATTTACTTTGTAGAAGCAACGTAAGGGCTATTGGCGATGGACTTCGCAATTTTGAGTATCTAATAAGTGACGAGAACGACAACTGAATCGGTACTCCTCACTCACACCACTCCATCTTGAGGACTTGGAGCCCTACAGATTTAATATGCATCAGTCCGACTACATAATAGTAGGCCTTTAATGACCTTAAGACTCCAACCACGACTGTACAAAACAACTTTGGTTGGCGAATTCACTACTATAATTACTAACTTACCACAGCCAACATACTAGATTGGAGTAACATATGTAATGAAACATTCTTGAGCTTTTGAAAAATCTTTCATGTCTCGCTTTAAAATTATTTGCAAAGAATATTGGGGGGTTTACACGAAACAACACTAAAATAATTTAGTAAAAGGTAACAAATTGAAAAGAATGGAAGCCATAACTTAATTCTTCAAACTCCAAGCTACTTTTCGTTCATGCCAGCTGCTGAAGTGTTTTGGAAACGTTTTCGACAAAAAACTGCTTGGAGTTACAAAAACTTTTAGCAAAGAAAAGTTCGTTATTTGTCTATGTTTACCAGAATGTAGGTGCAATTTAGTCTGCTATTTTTAGATACTTTCGAGCAAAATATTTATCTTCCTTTCTGATTTTCTTCCATTAGTTCAAATGAAACTTTTCTCGGAAAATAATTTATTGCACTTCTTTTCAAGTAAAATGTCTATTCTAATGAGACATTGTTATATCTTATGTGTAGGAAATATTCAGTTAAATAGTGTTTTAACTGGAGATATCATTTTTGTTTTCTCACTTTTGGCTTAGTGAAACGTCCGCAGTACTAAATGTTTTCATTCAGACCATCTAAAGGTAATTCAAAAAAAAATATCTTTTTTTGGATGCTCTTGTTTAAAAACGAAATATGTACAACAATTACATTAATGCGTAGGAAAAAGCTTGTGTTTCTTGTAAATGTAATTTTCAAAGCTTTGTAGATTAAATGTGTCTTTAGTGGAATAGGGCTTCTTGCAAAAGAATATTCTTATATTCCAAGCAATACGATCATACTTTCATTTATCAGAAAATGTCCATGTATTAGAAGAATAAAGTAACTGTAGAACTATTCTAATATATATTAAGTAAGTGTTACATGCATAAGTATTTAGGCCAAAAAGGGATGTGAAATTGAAAGCCTTTACTTTTTTTAAAAAAATATGTGAATAACTTTCTGAGTATAACAAAGTATTGTGAAGCACTTCAATGAAAACCGTAAAATAACATTACATCGAAATTTAGAATTGTAGATGGTATGATATAACGAAGTAAAAATCAATTATATATGTATATAATATTTAATTATTAGTATATTATATATGTATATTATTTTAATTAGTATTTAATTATATATGTATATTATTTTAATTATTATTCAGTTATATAGTATTTTATATTTAATGTGTAATTTCATTTTTAAAACTTGTTTTAAGCATTAAATGACTATTTTATATACGTGCTTTCGTATTATGATATTCAACATTCATTTTATGTACAGATACCTTTTATTATGATATTATATTCAATTTTTATTGAAAAGCTTTGTTATATATATGTGTGAGTGTGCAAATATATAATAAAAAGAGTAACTCAGAAATTTAAAGAAGTAATTAAATAAAATTAGATTATGGAAACAAGAATCAAAACTTAAATAAATTCTTCTAAAAAATTACAAAGAAACTTTAAGAATATTTTTTCAGAATATACGAAAATGTATTATAAACTGAAGTTTTTTAAATTCAAAATACCAAGAGTAAATGAAAAAGAAAAATATACACACAAACAAATCAGAAATGGATCAATATATATTAAAGAATATTAAATTTATTAGAAATGGTCCGGAAGAAAAAGTTTAGATTATGAAGCAGTACAAAAAATCAATTCATGAAAAATAAAGTAAACCATAAAAAAAAGATCATAAAGAAAATGAAATATAACATTTATAAATTTTGATTACAGCCGTTGATCAATTAATTAGTCAATCAATGTTTTACAGATACTTCGCAATCCTAACAGAATAGTATTGTAAACTAATACGGAAGTTTTTATAAATCCAAAAAGGAACAAGATGCAAGAATTGTAAAAAAAGAAAATGAGCCAAAAATAGACCAATAGACAAAGAGACATTTTAAATCTGTACAGAATGAAAGTAGAAATAGACACGAGTCTAAAAAATAAATCAACCAGTTAAAATAAAAGATACAAAATTTTACATGAAGAGCTATGCGTAGCAAAAAACATCAAACTATTTTCCTGTAAACAAATAAAAGATTCTCCAGCTCAATCATAAATTGGGAGTATAGTCCTCTTTCAGAAACAATGAGTTCTAATGCAAGAAATTGAAGAATTTAAACAAAAAAGTAAATAATTTTAAACAAAAATTAAAGCAAAATAGAAAAAAAAAAGAAAAAAAAAAGGGGGAAACGCGCGAGATTAAAAGCAGAAAAAACTTAATAAATTTTATGCTTTAAATCACCTTGAATAAAATTCAAAGAAAATTCTGCTTCTAATCCTGTTTTTTAAACTTATAAAAAATAATGTAAATATCCTGTATATCAGTCACAAATTTAATTTTACGTTAAACTTGATTATAAATTATGTTCCTGAAATATTCAGGCTTAAAGAACTCGCCCATAAAGAAACTTTATGAATCACGAAGGGAAAAATGTATCTTTTATTACAGTGGCACAAACAATTGAGGATACACCTTACTTTTACTTGATAAATCCAACTTTCAATCAAAATAACACCTTAACCAGAAGTGCAAACGGATGTTTATTCTTAGACATAACAAAAGGTTTAATTAACAGTAAAAATAAAGAAAAATCAACGACAAAATTCTAAAATAAAACTTTTTAGAGGCATTTCAAATAAACATAAGCAGATTTTTACCTCAAAAAGATTGAGGATACACAAATGAAAATTTTGTTTAACTACCACTTGATTTCTTTTTGCTTGCTACTAATAATCTAAGTTTGGGAAATTCTATCCTAAACTTTTTCAACTGTTATTTTTGTCTTTTGAAGTTGGTTATGAGAATATAAAGCTGTAATTTTAAATGGAAAATGGCTCCTCGGAAAGAGACTAGTATTGATGTAAGAAAATTTATATTAAGGTTATTTAAGAAGGGAAAATCTTATCGTGAAATAGCTGAAATTGTCGGTAGAAGTCACTCGTGTGTCCAGAAAATCATTGGGAAATTTAAACGCGATGCATTAATTCAAAATAAGAGTGGAAGAAGAAGGAAAAGTATTCTGAGTGATGTAGCTAAAAGGAAAATTTTAAAAGATATCAAGATTAATCCTAAACTGAGTGCAGTCAAACTAGCTGCAGAAACTTCTCGAATAATCTGCAGGAAGTGTAAGTGCTGAAACTGTGAGAAATGTGATTAGACATGCTGGATATAGCAGTATAGTAGCTAGAAAGAAACCTTTCATAAGCTTACAAAATCAGAAAAAGCGTTTGGAGTTTGCAAAAACTCATCAGTTGAAGACAGAAAACTTTTGGAAGAAAGTTATATTTAGTGATGAAAGTAAATTCAACATTTTTGGAAGCGATGGTCGTCACACCGTTTGGAGAAAGCCGAACACCGCTTGGGATCCAAAAAATTTACGTCCTACAGTTAAACATGGTGGTGGCTCCGTCATGGTTTGGGGTTGTATGGCTGCAAATGGGGTAGGAAATTTAGTTTTTATAGATGGTATAATGGATCATAAGCTTTATATAGACATACTCCGCAACAATCTTAAAGAAAGTGCACAAAAATTGGGTTTAGATGGAAATTTTATATTTCAGCACGACAACGACCCCAAACACACGGCACGTAATGTCAAAATGTGGTGTCTTTTTCAATGTAAACAGCAATTGCACACACCGCCACAGTCCCCTGACATCAATGTCATAGAAAATTTGTGGGCCACACTAGAAACATCGGTCCAAAAACACCAGATTAGAAACAAAGCCCATTTAAAGCAAGTGTTACAAGAAGAATGGGATAAAATATCTCCAGATACCACTAAAAAATTGGTCGAATCGGTACCAAGACGTTTGGAGGACATTATAAAAGCCAAAGGACATGCAACAAAATACTGATACTGTCTATGCATGTAATATATCGAAAAAATTTCATTGGTGTATCCTTAATTTTTTGAGGTAAAGATCTGCCTATGTTTACTTCAAATATTTGTGAAACTTTTAATTTTAGATATTTTTTTGTTGATTTTCGTTATTTTTACTGTAAATTAACCCTTTTATTACGTGTAAAAGTAAAAATACGTCTTCTATTCTAGTTAATGTGTTATTTTCATTAAAAGTTGGATTTATCAAGTGAAAGTAAGGTGTATCCTCAATTGTTTGAGCCACTGTATATATATTACTAGAAATTTTATTGTCTTCTACTTAAAAAATCTAAATATTCTTCTTCATTTATACAATCATTAGTTTACAATAAACTTAAATATTTTGGATAAAAATATAAGAAAGGCTTAACTACATTATTAATATTGATTTGAGAAAATATCACAATTAATAATTTGAATACATTAAAATTCATATAATAAAAAAATATCTTAATAGACGTGTAAATAAATATTGTCTAATCAATTACTTGCAGGCCTATCTTGTGGTATACTTTTAATATGTTCATATATCTTATTATTAAAAATAGACAATTTTCTTTCAAGACTTACACACACATATACCTAAGTAATTGACTTTTCATATGCAATAACCTTATTAATATTAAATTTCTTATAAATCTCTTTTAGAACTTTAATAAGATACTTTATTTTAGCATAATTAAAATATATTTAAATTCATAACTAAAAATAACATGAATCTGTTCATTTTTGTTATATTTGGCTCATCAGAACTAATTTTAAAAATGATCGTACTCTTCAACTTACCCATAAAATTGTGTATACGTTTTGTAATTTTTTTACCGGGTAAAGTAATAAATGTATTCAAACGATTTGTAACAGTTCAAAATTTAATGGGATTTTCATGAAATTTTGGTGCCAAAAATGTTAGGTAATTTAACATTTTTAATATTAATGCCAGTTATCTTATAAAATGCAATAATTTTATTAGAAATTTCTTTCTGATTATTACCCACTATTCTAAAAGAGTTATTATTCTCAAGATGATTATTAGTTAAATTAATATAGAATTATTTATTTATATTAGCATAATTATTAGGTACTTTGCCTACAAAAGTACAAAAGTAATAACAAACCAGGCTTTGGATATTATTTATTCTCTCTTTAAAAAAATCTGCCATAAAATGTCTTCATTTTTATTGATATCTATTTTTCTAAAGACTATTTTTTTTGTGTGAAAGTGAACACGATTATTTTATTAATTTTTTTACGTGTAATCTGTTCAATTTACAAAAATCTAAAGATTTGCTTGAGAAACGTAAAATAAATGTAGGATTTTAATCGCAGAAATGATATATGTATTGTAGTTATATAGCTGAGGATTTCAGGTAATTGAGGAATTTTGTAATCATTTGAACTATTGAATACAACAGATAATACCCTTCTACGCGAAAACTTTTACAGCTTTATAAAAAGTATTTGATTACCAGCTCTTTTTCCTAAGAACTCATGCATTGAACAGCAGATAAACGAAGCTATTTATTAATTGTGTACGTGTAATCTATCGACATATGTTTCGAAACCTCGCATCGTTTTCTTGTTTGCCAAGTACGGTTTCATTAGGTCTAATCACTAATCTGAAGATGATTTAGAGAACTAAGTGCCTTAACTTTAGATCAATATTCTAGGATAGAAGAAGCATAGTTGTAAACGATTCTTTCAGAAATCATAATGGGTATTTGGAAGGTTGTTGAAAGTTAAATTCTGGTCTCTTTCAAAATCTACATATGGTATTGTAGAGGAATTTAGAAATTGGGAAATACATTTAAGTATTTTTCTTCTTAAAATGAAACGTATCTATTCGACAGCACCAACAATATTTTTTCTGCGTATTTTATCAGAAATATTTATTTTGCGAATAAATTGGTCTATTCTATAATATTAAGTAAAGGGAAACTATATATCAGCGCATTTTGATCTCTTTTTAACAAAAATTGAAGTACCTTTTGAAGCCGAATGGTCTTCGTATTGAAATTGTAACCGGCAGTACATTAGTAAAGCCAAAGGTTCGAGACTCCGAAGACCTGTTATGTAAAGGGGCTTCTAGTGGTTAAATTCACCAGGTCTGAAAATTCTCCTATGGACGTGGCATGGATGTGGAGAATGGGATGCAAGCTCAGGTGTCGACCAGGTCATTTGCTCGAAGTTCAGATGTACGGGATGTGTTTGGCTATGTATAGGGAATCATGTGTCCGGCAGGAATCGGTTATCTGAGAAAAGGTCAATAAATAAGGTTAAATTAGAGAGAGAAAAATAAATATTTTACTTTTATCTAAATATTTTTTGAAATTTTTTTATTTTTTCCATTCAGTGTAGTATGTATAGAAAATACTCATATATCACAAAGAAAAAAATTTAATTTTGGACATTGTTAAATTTTTCACTTTTTATAGCATTCCTTTTTTGAAAACTTTTCTTTATAATAATATTTTTATGTATACAACTTATGGTTACATTCTTCTGTTTTTTAAAATATGATTTACGTTAGCTCTAGCTGAGTTTATGTGTTAGATGATGAAACTATCATTCTATGGGCACTTCGATAACGCTGGCCGGTTGCAGTAATATAATTGGTAATAGAGATTGTATCTAAATCGCCGAATGCAGAGGGATAAATCGCCGATGGGCAATTGACAGGATACGAAATTTAGTTTAAGTTTCCGTAGACGTCGGCACAATTAAGATTACTTTTTTCGTATTTTGTACGCAATCATTTTGACTATAGAAGGTTTGAGAAATTCGAAGATGTTATAAATACTCTTGTCACACTTATTGAATTTGATTACTTTACTTGTCAATTATTTCAAAATTTACATGATTTTATATATGCTTTTTGTAACGTTTAATGAATTTGGTAATTTACTTGCGAATTATAAAGTTTAGATGCTTTTATAGATGCTCTTTGTCAAATTTAATGAATTCTATTACATTATTTCCAATTATAAAGTTTACATGCCCTTATAGATACACTCTGTCTCATTTAATGAATTTGATTACTTTATTGCCAATTATAAAGTTTAGATGCTTTTATAGATTGTTACATTTAATGAATTGGATTTCATTTTGAATACCGAGGAGTCCCCATACTTGAGTTTATTGGGGAAGGATCATCGAAGTTGAAAAACGCCATTCAACATCTGGAGTCTCCATCCGACAAAAAAGTTTTCAATTACAGCATGACCTGTTAATGCCAGATGGAACTTGACTTGAGATCTTCACCGAAGAACCAGGCGTTGATGGCAAAATAGGAACCGCTTTCGCGGTCTTCCTATTCTGTAGCAAAATAGAGGAGGTGTTTTTTAGACTGGAAGACCATAACACGGTCTTTCAGGCGGAGGCACTGGTCCTCTTGAATGCAATCAAATGGTGTTACAAACTTTCAACAACACCGAAGGTTAGCATCTACACCGACATCCCATCGGTTCTTATTTCGCTCATGAACCTGAAAAATAAACACCAAATGATCCAAGATATCAAGATGGCTTTCCAGAAGGTAACAACAAAAAGTGAAGTCAGCCTACATTGGGTGAAAACCCACGTAAGCACTGAGAGAAGCGAACAGGCAGATGAGGCTGCAAAGAGAGCAGTTCAACTTTCCGGAGGTTACGTCATCACCACTGACTTCTAATAGAAGGATGAAGTGGTTGCTCGAAGAAGTAGGCCTAAGGAAGTGGCATCTGAGGTGACACAATAACAATAAAGATATTTTGACGTTACAAGTACTGCTTGTACTTGAAATCCAGCTCCACGTTAAAGATAAGAGGATAGACCAACTGGTTACTGGCCATGGCATATTCTTTGCGTATCTCAAGAGGCTAGGAAACTCGGATCGTGGTGCTTGCGAGTGTGGGGATGATTGTGACGTCGCTCACTATCTCAGAAGGTGCCCAATGACCAACGGTTTGGCCTCAAAACTGGATTTGAAAGATGATATGGCCTCGCAGCTCTAGCTCCAAAATCTGCAAATCCTTAGGGATATTTTGACAAG